>CAVNYN010243470.1:0-105389 GCA_963692815.1 Nyctanthes arbor-tristis | reverse complement strand
TTCATTCTTTGGTCGGCCTCTCCCTTTTTCTCCTAAAAAATATATAATAATTCATTGACTGACCCACCAAAACATGACGAAACATGTCTCCACACGCCTCGTCTTTCCTCATCTTCCATACGCATCAGTCTGCTTTACCCAATCTTTCGCCGGTTTGCATTGTCGAAATTCATTCTGAATTGGTTTCAGATTTATTTAGTTGCATTATTCTTAGATACAAGAACCCTATGTTTTAGAGATATATCCTCGTTCAATTGATGTTCCATTACAGGCAGGAGTCGGTCTTCAAATTCCCAGTGTGTAGGGTTTCAGCTTGCTTTCTCTTTCAGCGTCTGTGTGCACAGCATTGCAGAAGACAGCTTTGCAGAAGACCCATTCGGCCCTTTCAGTCTGCGCCTCTCCAATTTTCATCCACAAAAAATCGAACCCTTCTGCAGGTTTGTTACTTATCTTTCACTCTACCTCTCTCCAATTTTTAATTCACAAAATTTTACCTTCTGTACATTTCTTTTTTGTTGGTTTATTTAGTGGTATTTTATTTTGTGGGTTAGTGATGAAATCATCATATTTATTTGGTGTAGAAAATTCTTTACAAATGAAATTTCCATATTTTAGTTGAGTTAAATTAAATAGCTCTTAATTATCTGAAGCTTATAGAAGAAATTTCAGATTATAGTTGTGTTAAATTAAAGAGCTCTTAGTTACACGAAGCTCGAAATGGGTTAATCTTGAACTGGGACATTTTCATGTAATTTTGACGTTGGGTGGTGAATCTGTTGCTCGTGATTTTGTACTTGCTTCATCGTTTTTTTTTTGTCCAGTGTGTGTGCTTGAAATTGATTTCTCCTATGCCTAGCCATGTTTTTACTTTTTATTATCCTATTTTTATTAGATCCATTTGGGTTCTCACCAATTAATACCAAGTTTTGATTCTTTTAATTTTGCCTATTTATCAGTGACACAGTTCACTAAGTTTTTAGTTTATTACTTAGATTTGATGATGACCTTAATCCACTAAGTTTATAGTCTATTACTAAGTTTTGTTACAGATGTCTGTGGATTTTATTACAGAGATGTGATAATAAACTTTGTGAATATTTTTTATTTTGCTTCCTTGGTATTGTAAATATAGTTTATTAAGTTGGCTTTAGTTTAATTATAAGCATATACATCCATGGATCTCACGTGAATGGTTTATCTATGAAAAAAGAAACAAGTTTTGAAGCTTAAAATTCATTAGAAGCTTATAATCTATTTGACGTCTCGTTAAAAATTCATGCATTAATTGTTTGATTTTGAGCATACGGTGGTGGCTTATTTCGTCAACAAATGTAGTTATAGAATGTGATTGTATTGGCCCATTATTTCTTTCAAATGTGCTTAATGTTTCATAACCCGTGTTCATTTGTCTGCTATTTTTCCCCTTTTACTATGTTGTTTTAATGTTCTTCATTATCCATAAGTGGAAAATTGTTACTTATGTTGGCACAAAAGCTATGTTTGCTTGTATAATATATTTACGTTCCTAAATTATTTTTTTTCAAGCTTTTTTCTTCAGGCAATGTTTGCAAATTTATCCACAATTACTGAAGACGGAGCAGAAAATTGTGCTCATGACTTTTTACTCGTTAAAAAAAAGAATGAAGCAAGGAGTAAGCGTCAATGAGAACTATATGCAGAAACTGGAAAGACTCACAATGACTACCGTCGAGCTTTGAGGTTGAAAAGAAAGATGGAAGAAAGTGGCAGTATAGATGGTAGAAGTTTGAGAAGTAGGAGCAGTGCTATGGAAGGTCATTTGGAGCACAACATGGTGACCGTAAATGGAGAGTGTAAGTTAGTGTTTCATTCAGGTCTATCCATAGTTTGAATCCTTTGTTGATGCAATTTTTTTCAAGCTTTTAGGCCTGATATTCTCGTGTGTTAATTATTTTTTTTTTCTATAGGTGATACGTTTGATTCAAGTATGAGTAGGGATGGCAACGGGGCAGGTCGGGTCGGGATTGGCTACCCCTGACCCCGCCCCGATTTTTTTTACCCCGCCCCCATCCCCGATTGAATCGGGGCGGGGAAAGGAAAATACCCGACCCTACCCCGAAATTTTTTTTTAATTTTTTTTTAATTTAGAGTACATGCACACAAAATATTAGCCCAATAGGGCACATGTACAAGAAAATTATTTAAGCCATGCACAAGACAATGCCCATTAACTCAAGAAATGTGTGTCACAAGTATCAACTTTTATAATGAATTGGCCTTATTTTACTTTTCTATACTTCCAATGTGAGATGCCTTCATATGTTGATGTAGAGGCAAATGGAATCCCACATTGAAAGTGAAAGTAAAACAAAACCAGAATATTGTGTGTATAAAAATGGGCCACTCAACACACAAATGTATAAGAAAATTATTTAGGCCATGCACAAGACACGGCCCATTAGCCCAATGCACGTTTGTCACAAGCATCAACTTTTATAATAAGTTGGCCTTATTTTACTTTTTTATGGATCCGATGTGGGATGCCTACCCATTTGATGTAGTGTAAAGGCAAATGGAATCTCACATCGAAAGTGAAGTAAAATGAAGCCAGGATATGGTGTGTATAAGAAAGTGTCAATTGACTCTTAAAATAATAATGTTTGAGACCTAATAAACAAAGAATAATTAAGTAATTTTCATACAAATAATAATGTATTGAGACCGAATGATGTTATACATAGTTTTTTTAAAAAAATAAAAAATGAAAAAATCGGGTTTCGGGGTGGGGTCGGGCGGGGGAACCAAAACCCGTCCCCGCCCGTTAGTGATTCGGGGCACAAAGTCCCCACCCCGTTTCCAATCGGGGCGGGGATCCCCGCCCCGTTTGGGTTTGGGTTTGGGTTTTTGGGTTAAATTTGCCATCCCTAAGTATGAGTGACTCCTTCGATAGTAGCAGTGATAAGGCTGATACAATCGGTAACTAAATTTAAACATTTGTAGTTTCTTTGGGTGTTTGTTCTATAGAACTAGAAAAAAAAAAATTCCATATAATAATAATCATCGTAGTTAGACCAATTTATGTTGTAAACTATCTTGACTCGCGGGAGAAGAGGACTATGGTCTGTTTTTTTGTTCATATATTTTTATGCTATATATATTATCTCTCGTCTACAAAAAAGAAATGCATAGACAAATTAATAATATTTATGACTGGATGTCTTTTTCTACACTTTTCATGTAGTCTTTCTATCTTTATTCTGATTATGACATTTTCTTTCCCTTATGCAGATTGTTTGATATTGCCAAATGTGGACAACGAATATTTTGATTCTGGTAATGCATTAGTGATTCCTTCTCAAGATAATTCTAGATTCGTTTCTCCTGATGCGAATATAGCCTTACTTGATATTCCTAATGAAGCTTATATCCTACCATCACCATTAATATGTGTTCATTGTGGGGCTTTGAAATTTAAACATGAAAGTAAAGGATTTTGTTGTTGTGATGGGGCTATTAAATTGAAAATAAATACTGTGCCCGAAGAGTTACGCAAATTGTCCAGACTTATAATACTAATTTTTCTTTCACTTCTTTTGGTGTCCATTATGATAAGAATTTGTGTAAGCGAAATAGAGGTATATATATTTTGAGAGTTTTAGGTCATGTATATCATTACATAAATGAGGTTCTCCCAACAAGCAGCTTTCTCTCTTATATGCAATTGCACTTTTTTGATACGGAAAATGAATTACAAAACCATTTGCAATTTTCTGAAAAATTGTAAGATTCTATAGCTTCAAAATTAATTTCAATCATGCAAGTAAATCCATATGCTAGATTTTTCAGAACTTTAAGCCATGATCTAGATTTAAAAAGTCATGTACTTACTATGAGATGTGACTCCGGGTTAGATCAAAGAGTATATAATATGCCTTCTGCATCACAAGTGGCTGCTATCTGGGTAGATGATGATCCAACAGCAGATGTTAGAATTAGAGATATTTCTATTTCTTGTAATTCTGGAGTCAAACATCAAGTGCATTATTATTTTGGCCGTTATGATCCGCTTCAGTATCCTTTGTTATTTCCTTACTGTGAAAGTGGTTGGCATCGGGGTATCGAAAGAATCAACTAATAACCTTATTCTTTAATTTTTTTCAATTAATATATATATATATATATATATTTAATAAATATGTTTTCTCCACACACCCCCACACCGGATCCCTATCAAATATTCTAGTTGATACATCAATTCTAAAAATAGTATTTTGTTTTTATGTGATACAACACTGAAATGGAATCATCTAACTCGAATGTCGTTTCTTCAAATAGATTGAATGGCATGGCTTGATCAGCACCCACCAAAATCTGTCATTTATGTTGTATTCGGGAGTTTAACAATGTTCAATCAAATCCAATTCCGCGAACTGGCTCTTGGGCTCAAACTCACCAACAAACCATTTTTGTGGGTTGTGAGGCATGACACAACTATAGACATCAACAATACATACCCAACAAGCTTCAAGAACAGAGTGAACCCTCAATGATGGTTGACGGTGTGAGTTGGGCACCGTAGAAAAAAGGTACTTTTTCATCCTTCCATTACTTGTTTCATGAGCCATTGTGAGGGTTCAAGCGTTTAAGGATTTGTTACTGATTGGCAAAGAGATGAAAATCGCGAGACGAGATGTTCACTAGAATATAATTAAAATGTGTAATCTAATTAAAGTATAAATTATTTGTGGTGGGAATAAAATGTGGTGTGAAAATTTAGAGGCGTGAAAAAGGGCGGGCCAGGCTGGGTCGGCCTGCTATAGAAAAAAGCCCGCACATCTAGGCTTCTCGGTCCGGGTTGGAGCGGCTTGGATTTTTTGGCAGGTGGCCCGGCCCACCTGTGTAACCCATGTGGGGCGGCCCATGTGAGCCACAGGTTCACCCAGCCCATGTGAGCCATGCTTTTCTTTTTTTGGGGAGGGGGTCATATATTACATTTAAATTTTAAAATAAATAAATACATTACAATTGAAATACTTCAATAAGAAATTTACCACATTTTTTAAAGATATCACTAGTTTTTCAAAATTTTAAATTCTAATTAAAAAGTAAACATATAACAAGATAAAATTAAAATTTGCAATAAGCTTCAAATATTCTATTACATAAAAAACTTTGCAATTCAAATATTATTTACAATAGCCAACAACTAGATAGTTTTAACACTTGAACTTTTGAAATTCAAACATAACAAAAATAGCTATTTATTAATTTGTATTACTATAGTTATAGACTTATAATATATTGTAACTATTGACAACATAACATGACAATATCTAAAAAATAATAATAATAAAAAAATAAAAAATAAAAGTTAAAAATTTTTTACAGAAAAGTGGCGCCACTTTTTATTTTAAAAAGGCAAATTGCCTTTTGAAGAGTCAAAAGGCAATTTGCCTTTTGTCCTTTATATGGTAGGGAGCTGGAAAAAAAATTTAAAAAAAATTTTTTTTTTGAAATTAAAATTAGCAGGGGCCCAGTTGTTTAACCGCAGGCCCAACGCACATGAACCGGCCCGTCTGACGGGCCAAGAATGGCTGCCCGAACCACGGGCCAGCCCGCGGTTCCGGGCCAGCCTGCAGTTCTAGGCTTTTCCGCCCGCCATCTTGACATCTCTATGGAAATTAATTATTGTGATTGTGATATAATGTCCATTTTTATAACTTTTTAAATGTGAGTTAATAAGGTAAATATGGTGTGGTGATTAAAAATATAATTTATTTGTGGTTAGAATAAAACTTTACGAGAGGATAGATTCTCATGGGGATATAAGTCCCCAGCAATTTTTGTTATGGATAAGATTCGACACTGCCCAACTTGATATAGCGTAATTACACCGACTTTATAAGCGAAGAATCATATTAGGCTTTCTTGATCGTCCAAACTGCAAAGGTAATGAAATCCTAGCCGTCATTTGTCCTCTAACAAGATATAAATAGTCGACGCTCTCTTCCGTAACGTTAATTTTCTCTTAATCAATTGATGAATTGATTTGGATTGAAAATGTGATTTTAGTGTTTTGATAGAGTTCTTCCTCTGCAAATTCTCGTTAGAATTTTTTTTTTTTTATCTTTTTCGTTTCGTTCTTAGAATAAATTTATATTTGTGGTTTATCCCTTCGAATCGTAACTCTAGAGATTCTTTGATTTCCTATTATGTTTAGAGATTCAAGAATTTTTAGAAGCATTGCATATTTGGTACAATTTCGTGACTGTTCCTTTATTAGAAGTACTTTTAAGTACTTTTCTTGATTGAAATTTTAATGTTTTCTGGAGTTTTTTCGTAAAAAATTTTATTTTGCATTTATCCCTTGAATTGTGACTTTGAAGATATTTTGATTTCTTGGTGTGGCAAAAGATTATTTTTCGATGGAAATCGGGTCGCTGGTGCGATTCATGCGTGGAACTGGTATTCTTGTACTTTACGATGTGAATCTTTAATGGTTTGTGGAGTTCTTTCTCGCGTGAATTTCCCTAAATTGTGATATTGGGGCTAGCCGCTGTGGTTTCCTGTTATTGTGAAAGATGGAAGAATCTTTAGAAGGGTTGGATGTTACATGTGATTTTCTGACTCGAACTGTTATTCTGGTATTTTATTGGATCTTTATAATTTCATTACTTTTTACTTCATTTTGTGAGATTTTTCTTCTTTGCTTCTGTGGATGCTGCTTTTGGCGTTTTAATAATCTGGTTTTCAGTTTCTAATCTTGTTTGATGGAATTTTCTTCTTTCCTTTTTTGGTGCTCAATGTATCATTCTTTGTTTTATGAAAAGTTCTGATATCTATCTAGTTAGTTATCCCCTTGCTTTCTTGGCCTGATGATCTATGTACTGAAATTTATTCTAAGGTTTTTGGCGAGATTGTGTGTACTGGGGAACTAGGTCTTGAATTTTGTTGATTATTAGCGAGATTATCTCAATCTCGGGTACTAACTCATAGTGCTTTGTTGGTCTTTGTTCGATTATTTGTTCTACAAATGCAATTATAGACGCATGTATTTATACATGTATTAAGTGTTATGTATGAAAAATGGTGCTAATTGACTTATTTTTTATAAGTTGCAAGTGTCGGAAGTTTATGGGCGCAAGTGGATCAAGACTAGCTTGGATGGTGCCATTGGCAAGTGTCAATAAAATAACGATAATTAGAGTTTAACAGATCCAATAAAGATTATTCAAGTGGGTTTGAAAAGATAAACATCTACAAATCATCTCATGACTATTCAAAGTTGACAAAATTGTCAAAAATCATCGTGAAGTTGTAAGTTGTGTTCTTATCAAGATAGAGTATCAACTAGTGTGCAGCCTTTATTATTATGATAAATTGAACGTTCTAGACATCGGATTGGAGTAATTCAAGTTGAAGTATGAAATTAAGAGAGTCTATAATCTTCTTCTTTATGACATTTCTAAGTTCATAATGGAATTCGACAAAAAAAGGGGCCAATAGGAGATAACCAGAAAAGAGTTATTGCCTGTACAGCTGTAGGTTTTTTAAATATGTGTTGAATTATGATTATTTAAATTCTGTAATTCTTGATCTTTTAGAAAGCCAAGTTGAAGGGTTATAATTAATATTTTATCATCACATTCTGAATCTTAATGAACCATCTTCAAAAATCGCCCCACAAATTGTAAGTTGAATCATTTACAGGAAAGTTGTTGGATAAGTGGGCAGTGCTTAGTATTTTGGACATATCTGAGTGTACAAATTTCCATTTTACCCGAAATTTTTTACCAGACATACATAGTAAACTTATTTTAGAACAACTTTTATTTTGGTGATAAAGTCCTAATTCAATGAATATGATTATCAAAATACAGTTACAAATTGCATCAGTTTTGCTGGAGCCAACTAAGCATGTAGAACTTCGATCAAGCTCCAAGTCGATCAAGTTAGGCTGTAGCTGTATTTTAATGATGAGATATACATTAAATTGGGACTTATCACCAAAATAAAAGTTGTTTCAAAATGAGTTTTATATGTGCGGGAAAAAATTTCAGGTCAATTGGAAATTTGTAGAACAAGATATGTCAAAAATATTAAGCACTGTCCATTTGTCCAACGGCTATCAGGTAAATGTTTCAACTTGCAATTTGTGGGCGATTTTTGAGGATGTTTCGTCCAAATTCAGTAGGTGATGATAAAATATAAATTGTAGCCCTTTAACTTAGTTTTCTAATAGATCAAGAATCACATAATTTTTGGATAATCATAACTCGACATGTGCTTAAAAAATCAAGCGTTGTACATGCAATAAGTTTGACTGTCATTCTTTTCTGGTTGTCTATTGTTGGTCTTTTTTGGTCGAGTTCCATTCTGAATTTGGAAAGGTTATAAAGATAAAGATTGTAGATAACTCACTTAACTTCATACTCGGATTATTCTAGCCTGATGTCTAGAATTCTTGATATGATCATAATACTGAAGACTACACAGACTCAACACCCTATCTTATTAAGAATACAACTTGCAACTCATGATAAATTTTGACAACTTTATCAAACGAATTTGAATCTAGTCATATGTGATGATCTTGTAGATATTTAAGTTATCTTTTCAATTCTACTTGAATAATCTTCATTGGATCTCTAGAAATCCGGTTATCATTGACACCTGCTTCTATGGCAGTCGTAAATGTTGACCGTCCGAACTAGTCTTGATCCAATCACTCTCATAACCTTTCGACACTTGTAACACATAAAAAATACATTAACACGTACTATTTTTCATGCATAATACTTCTCAATATACATATGAGTACATGTTTCTATTACTTGCATTCTTAGAACATGTATTTATACAAAATGGACTTGTGGCATCAAAGTCGATTTACCCCCAATAAAATTATTGGATTACTATCAAATGAACGTTTAATGCCATAAAAATGATACATCAAAAATGCAAATTGACACTAATCAATTGGATTGCTCTGGTGATCCTTTTGACAGTTTTCTAGCTAGTCTTCCCATGTTTTGCTGGTTCTTCTACCTTGTGTTTTTGGATATTGATTTTTTTTTCTGTTGGCTCTTGTTAATTTTTATTGATTTCGATTACAAGATGCAGGCGGGAATTTAACATGGTGTGAATGATTGATGTATTATATTTCCGTTGTAGATTTGTGTACTTTTGACAGTCTTTTAGCCAGTCCTCCCCATGTTTTGTCTTGCTGGTTCTTCTATCTTGTTTTTGTGGATATTAATATTTTTGTTTGTTGGCTCTTGTTAATTGATTTCAGTTATTGGCTGTAAGGTGGGAATTTAACTTGGCAATCATTTGATGTATTATTTTTCTCCCCCTAGATTTTTGTGCTTTTGACAGTTTTTTAGCTAGTCTTCCCATGTTTTGCTGCTTCAAACTACATTGGAGATTGATATTTTTGTTTGTTGGCTCTTGTCAATTGATTTCAGTTACTGGATGTATAGGTGGGAATTCATTCTAACATGGCTTGATCATTCGATGTATTATTTCTCTCCTAGATTTTTGTACTTTTGCCAGAATTTTTGGTAGGTTAAAGAGACACTCTTCCCAGTGCCAAGACCTGAATCAGATAGAAAGTTTCAACCCTTTTGTCACTTAAGCACCTCTGGAAGCAGAAAGAGTAAGCACCTCGTCCTTATACTACTTTAAATTGAGAGTCTGGAAGAAGTATTTTTCAAATGATGCCAGTTATTTGAATCTTGGAACCTTTTAGTAACTCTAGGGTGGTTTTAGCCTGTTTCCATTTTTTCTGTCAGCATTTCTTCCTGATTTGGTGAATGTTATGGCCTTTGCTACTACTGTTTATTTTAAGAGTGTGAACTGATTTTATTTACTGGTATTATTACTGGATTTTATTTACTAGCATTATTGTTTGTTTTAAGAATTTGAAATTATTTTGTTTAGTTGGGAGCTCTTTCCTCCTCTCAGATTGTTTCGTCTCTGCAAAGCAAGTGTAATTGATCAATAGTAATACGCCCAGTTTTTTATCTTCTGCTTAAGACTTGGAAATTTTATTGAAAATTTTGCCGCTTTAATCTATATGTTTAGCCTTCAATGCTATCTGATCCTGACTCCTGATTTTGAAGTGATGGTAAAGCAATTTACTCTAAATTGACAGAAATCTGTAAACCCTTCCTTTGGTTTACACGTTCTTTTCTAGTTTCTTTTGGCCAACAAATATTGAACGTGAATGTGTTTGATTGTTACTAACTTCTTGGCCTTTTCAATGTACGTGTTCTTTTCTCTATTTGGCTTGTATGTGTTCTTTCTCTATTTGGCTTATCAACTCCCTACTCGTCTGTTCTATTTTCATTTATTTTCCACCCAAATTGCTAAGTAACAGCTCGTCATGTTGACATGATCAGCCATTCTCTTCATCACTTCCTGTAAATCAACAAAGTAACAACATTTGATTCCCAACATTAAGCTTATGTAAATTAAAGCTCCAATATCTTCCAATGCTCTAATTAACTGCATTGGAAAGTAAAGCTCCGATATCTTCCAAGCTTATTTAAATTAACTGCAGCCCCTCTTTAATTTCAACATTTGACTCATTAAGCAAAACATCTTGTATAATTTCTCTAAGCAGTACACACTCAGAGAACCAAGTAAAAATTCCAAAGGAGCTAATCTTCCTTGCATCATGAGCTCAAACCAAAATCTAAAAAATCTCTATCTAGCACCATATGGTGTCATATGACTATGTGACGTGCGTCCAGATGTCATATGTAAATCACAAACACATGGCATGTCCCAATACATGACACGTGGCGATATGACATTATATGGTGTCATACATATGGTGTTAGATCAACACTTGTAACCTTAATTCTTGAAAAAGTGAAGGGTTGAAGCTTGAAGTTGTATCTCATCTTCTTTCCTAGTCAATTTGGTGGCTCAGCCACCTTTCATCTTTTTCTTCCTCTCTGTTTTCCTCATCTCCCATATTTCTTTTCTTTTCCTTGCTTTATAAGTGTTTCATTTCATGCCCTTTCCGTGTCTGGTTTCAATTTGATAAATAGCATAAAAGAAATGGAAAATTCCAACATAAGTTGTCTAATAAAATGACCTTCAAGATCTTTATTTCAACTTTGTTCTTAAAGTTGACTTCAAATTTGTCCACATAGATGCATGTAAACTTTTGACTAAAATGTTTGTTGACCTTTGGTTCAAAATTTTAGGTTGTCCTTGAAATTCAAATGAGGGGTATTATTAAACAAGGATATTATTTGTATACTTAGTTTTATTTCTTCATTTATATCATGTAGTTTCTACTTTTCTTCATAAAACTTAAGAAAAAAATAGAACTTTTCAAAAACTTGTGTCCAAAAATTCCGTTGGCTTTTGCTAGTTGGACCTTCATTCAGTTTGAACGTCTTTGGCGATATCGAAAACATTCTTTTTCTTTTTCCTTTTTCCTTTGCTTGATTCTTATTATTCGTCCAAATTTGGGGAAATTTTAAGGAGGAAAGAGAAGTAGAATGTGTATTGGAAATGTAAAAAAGTTGGAAATTTTTTGTTGGAATTGAGCAGTTGTCAAATCGGTAGTAGGTAAAATTATAAATGGGAGAATAATGAGAATCAAACAAGCTCTTAACGATTTGGTTTTTCTACTATAGTCTATAGTGATCTAAACATACATTTAGTTCCGAATATCTATTTTTTTATTTGTAATCTCCATTTTCTTTTGCTGATCTATATAATATAATATATTAAAGTAGCTGAGCTTGGACGGGTCTTACATGTAGTTTCCCGCCCAAACTCAGTTACTACCCCTTTTTTATGCTTTAAATTTTTTGGTTAATTCATTAATGCATTGGAAGTTTGGAACATTTAAAATAAATAAGTTGTACCTTAGAAATGCTTTCACACGTGCGCGGCTTTCTAAGTTCTAGAGTGAGAAATTTAACACTGATCTATCCCTCTTTCTCTTGGTTGTTTTCTTCCTCATCAATTGACACGCTATCACGCTTAGAAATTGGAGATCAGTGTAAGCCCTAAATTAACATTGTACATTGTAAACCCTAAATTGGAGATCGGTCAGGGAAATATCGTCCATTGATGTGTATGTTTCAATTAGTTCTTCTGCAGAGCTTGATTACATGGTCATATCATATATATGTATTTTTATGGTGTGTGATTATCTACTACTTGCTCTTTTGGTTTATAGATTAACAACAAATTGTAATCATTAGTTTTCTCAAACTTCAAAGGGACAATGTTATTGTTGAGGAATAATAACACTTAAAGTTGAATTAAGTTTTCCTAAAACTTGAAAAGGACATTGTTATTACAATTCACCAGTTTTATATTTGTTTGTGGGACTCATTATACCTCTTAAAAGTTGAATTTCCTAAATTATTTTAACCTGAATTTTTTTAATTTTTAGACATTATGTTATGATGGCGGATCTCTTAATGGTTTCAATTTTGTGAACCTACTGCTGTTCATAATCTTTTTATTGTATGTTTCCAAAAAAGACTGCAGATTCTTTCCTCCCAGCTTTGCTCCAAAGTTGCATTTGGATCCGCAAGAACACTAATACTACCGTGAACCCGAAGATCCATTTTCTTTCCTAATTACTTCATAATTTCATTTTTAATTTACTCCTTATCGTTTTGGGTGATGGAGTTTCTTATAGGAAATAGATCAAACCATCTGAATCAAGGATTTTGTTGGAAATATTAGGAGTTACATAGTTACATAGGATTTAAGGCTATTGAATAAGAATTCATATTGGTGGACATTCAAGCTATTTCTTTCTATATGCTGTGCAATGTTGCTTCATTAATGGTTTTCTACTGTACGGATTGTGGAAAATCTAAACCAAGATGAGGGGTAGCATTCTGCGGAGGCTGGAAGAAAGTATATAGGTTATTGAATGTGTATTCTATAGTGTTCGGGTCAGTTTGTCGAAGATACTGGTTTGGGTTGGTTTTTAGTGTTTGGATCAGTTTGTTGAAGCTATTGGTTTAGTTTTTTTTTTTTTTTTTAAAGCTAAAATGCAAGCATAATTTTTCATATTTCACTGATTGTCAGCCTTAAAAGTTTTCATTTATTCAAATTAAAATTTTGTTCAAGTGAAATGATGGTTGGACTGGGAAGAGCAGTTTTCATGTATGATGAGGTATAGACAGGTTTGGACAGTTCATCAACTTATCAGATACCATATGAGAAAAGACAGTCCATCCATATTCTTCAAAATACTGAAATAATATTACGCTGGCATCGGGCACCACAAGCATATAACTTATTTGATGATATAGTTCTTTAGAAGAATGCTGCTTTTTTATAAGAAAAAGAAAGTAAAGAGCACAGGAAATTGGAAGAACCTCTAGTCGAACCAGAAGCTTTGGCTTAATTCTCTTACGTGGTCAGTCCATATGTCCTTTTCTTTTTGTTTCTACCTACAGTTGCTGTCAGCATTTCAGGTATTGGTTTTTTAATAGGATTTTTTTTTTAATTTTTTGAAATGTTGATTTGTTTACATATAAGTTGGTATGGAGAGGGAAAATTTGAAGGTTTTAAGGGAATGCTTCTTTTTTATGCTCTACGAAATGGGGGAGTAACTAGCATGTCCTTATGCATACGAAAAAAAATTAGTATGA
Source organism: Nyctanthes arbor-tristis (assembly GCA_963692815.1). Classification (NCBI taxonomy): domain Eukaryota; kingdom Viridiplantae; phylum Streptophyta; class Magnoliopsida; order Lamiales; family Oleaceae; genus Nyctanthes; species Nyctanthes arbor-tristis. Next base: position 91,764 of record CAVNYN010243470.1, on the reverse strand, counting down.
GTTACCTTTTTGGGAATTTTTAATGTGATTTGGTGAAATTGATGTGAAGTGTGTGCGTATTGATAATTACTGATTAAATTAAGATTATATGTGTTTACATATAAATGAAATTCGTTAACTTTGATTTGGTTGGATTATATGGTTATCATTACCGCGGTTCTGATCTCTCTCTCTCTCTCTCTCTCTCTCTCTCTCTCTCTCTCTATATATATATATATATATATATATATAATTAAATAGAAAAAAATTGTTTCTTTGCAGTGTTTGGCTCATCGGGATATGTCGATGAATTAGATTACTTTCTTATTTTGGTGAGTAATTCGCAGAGAGTTGTTGAGGTAATTTAGGAATGAAATCAGAGTATTATGACTCTTCTTATCATTTATTCTTCTCTTTCAAGTGACAGTTGCACACATAAGATGTTTATAGAGGTAGCATGTGGATAAGTAAACTAACTGAACTAAAGGTTTATTTTACTTTAGTTATTATTTCTTGATTTATTTGGTGGCCATTGATTGGCAGCATTGCTGGAAACAAGAGAATCCTTCCTTGCAAGATCAAGAGAAGCCGTCATGAAATAGACTAGCGTAAATCCGAGATAGCATAATACAATTTATCCCTGGTGCTAAAGAGTACATGAACAAGATTTCCAAGGTAAGCTTAACTTCTAACTCTGATTAAAATAGATGTTATGTTTGCATTTTCTAAATTTCCATATTGTTAACGTGCACAGATGGTTCTTGAAATTGCATTTGGGAAAAGTACTCGGGTTGCCTTAAGACTTTGGTTGTGGAATAGCAAGAACGTAACAACCACAAATTTGGTTCTTGAAATTGCATTTGGGAAAAGTACTCGGGTTGCCTTAAGACTTTGGTTGTGGAATAGCAAGAACGTAACAACCACAAATTTAGGAATATGGCGAGGGGAAGCTTGCAAGAAGATATGCTTGATGAGAAAAAGTTGTCCTTGGATGAGTCACTGAAGATGGAAAAGGATGAAACTTATAAACAAAGTGCACTGTGCCAAATATCTAAAACTGGGAGAATACTCCCCGTGCTGATAGGTGAATTGAACAGATCTCTCCAGAAGTAATTGTACTTTGGACCATTAAGGTATTATCATTGAATGAAAAATTGAAGTCACCAATGTTATCTCTAGAAATCTATTTCAAAGAAAATCTGAACAGAATTCTCTCTGGATAATTTTGTAATGATCCCAAGTATCAAAATGTACGACGACTAGAAATAAGAGTCATGAAAATGTGTGGATTTGTCTATATCAATGCACAAAAAGAATAATATTACTTAGTGAAAATTTGGAAGTACATTTTTTATGTGGTGTATTTTTTGCTATTGTTTTTTGTTTTACTATTTATATTTGTTACCTTAATCACAGCGGGAAAGGGAAAGCTTAGGAAATCATTTACGAGGGAAGTTACTGCATTCCAAAGGCTCGACTTTGGAGTAGATGTTGCATCGGAATGCATACAAGATTGCTCTATGCAATGCTCAACAACTTTCATTGTTATATGCATGAGATTATCATGCTTCAAACGTTTACATGTATAGATGAAACTCCTGTAATGAGTTTGGCATGAAGCAGATGTGGAAAAGTCCAAATGGCACCAACATTAGAATGGTTAGAGATTATAGTCGAACATGCTTGGATTTTGCTAGCCTCATTCGAATATGCTTGGATTTTGTTAGCCTTAAATTACATCTTAGGGGCTCATCATTACTTTCTTTTTCCTTTTCTTTTTTTCCCCTTTTTTTCTGAAGGGCACATCATTTTTTTTTTCACTGCAGGAATAGATTTCAGAGGATCAATCCTCTACAAAAATGACATGAGGTTAAATTTTTGGTTACAGCAAAATCAATTTGGATAATAAAAAATATGCTCCTGAATTGTATGTTATTCCTTTACTCTAAACTTAAATGAAGCAACGCAAGTTGTCAGTTTACCACTAAGTTGCTACTACGATCGTGGGCATGAAATACGACAATAATGCGTCATCTTTTCATTGTAGTAATAATTACTAACTACAGTCAAGTATGAAAATTTCTATTCTACCGCTATTGCAAGAAAATTAACAGGAACAGATTTATCGAAGAGAGGATCAATAACCCATTTGTCTTCACTTTTTTGCTTATTAGAGTGTTTGCGTGTGTGTGTCCGTGTGTGTGTTTAGCTCCTAATATATTAGTGTTTTTTGGAAATTTTTTTACCCGCGCAACACACGGGTTGTAATGCTAGGTTTATTTTCTCTTTATAGTTATTTTGTGTATGGTCATTATATGCTGTATAGCTTGGGAAAAAAATGAGAATTTGTAAGTTTCTAGCCTCTCTCTCGTCTCTTCTTCCTCCTTTTCAAAAAGCGCATGTGGACTTCCTAATAGGTAACATACTGCAATCCTACATCATCCTATGCCTTAAAATATCGACAAAATTCTTTTCAGTGCTTCACTTGTATATAACATTGGCTATAAAAACTATAAAGAAAAAAAAAATCCATCAAATTAACCGCACTAGTTCACGTTTATTATAACTTCACATGTTTCTTGTAACCAAATCCATAACCTTAAATAATAGTCAAATGAGATAAATTCACTTTTTAATACACGTGTTCAGGCAAAAATAAATAAGTAAATAAATGGTATCCTTTGTTTACTTTCAAATTCAAATGTTAAACAAGTAACAATATAATTTCTCTTCCTAGTCACATAGAAAATATAGACCGCGATACTTTATGTTGCGCGTAATTTTCATTCATTGTTATTGTCTTACATGTTGCCATTTATTTATTTATTTTTATTAATATTATTATTCGAAAATTTTCAAAAAGCTCGCTGAAGTTTTATAACAGAACTTTCCACATCGTGTGATGTGTTTGGATGCACGCTATGTGTATTTTAAATACGCGTAGTGTGCATCTGTTGATACACGCTATGTAAGATGAGAGGTTTTATTACCAAATCTTAGAGGTTTTGAAATGTGATTCTATAAGTATTTTTTTGATATATCCATTTCTTTAAAAATTTCATCCTCCTTCTAAGTGTGAACAAATAATCAATCAAACTGAAAAACCAAACCTACAGAAATGGTTTGGATTATTTTGTTTCATTGTTTGAGAAAATTTCAAACCACTTGAAATAGTTTTGTTTAAGTTTCGAACTTTTAAGAAAGCTTAAATCAAACCAAATTGTTTTTATGTTTTAATTAAAAAACTATTAATATGCAAGTAATAATAATATCAAAGGAGGACTTAATATCGTTGTCAAATTTGTTGATTGAGTTTGACACTCTGATAAGGAATTCCTTGTGATAATTTGGTTCAATTTAGTAATTTAATATGTTAATTTTTTACTAATTTAATTAATACCTTTAAGAAAAGTTTTTGAAGAAATTATAGAGTAGTTAACTGAACATATTTTTCTAAAATTTTGATAGGTAGATGCTTGACAAAATAGCACTTTTATGAGCATATATTTTTATAATATCTCTTTTAAAGTTTATGTACTATTTGGGTTTTTTTCCTCTGTTACCTTTCATTAGCTATATATTTGTATTTTAGTAAAATTTACTAACTTTTGTTGATTTTGATATTGGTATTAGTGTTCAAAAAGCATATTAGTATAATAAAATATATTTATACTTATAAAACTATCATGTTTTGAGTTAATTCTCATTACGTTAATAGACAAACTGTGGTTTAAAATAGAATTGAACTGAAAAAATAGGTTAAGTTTAGTTTGATATGAAAAATTAAACGGTTTGGCTTGGCTTACAATTTCTCCAAACTAAGTCCGATAGCTCGATTTAAGAATAAATAAAAAAAACCTTACGAACTGAATTGTGTTCACCCTCGTCTCCTCTAACAAGTAATCTTTTCCCTTATTTCTTTTTCTTCACAAAATACACAAGTCACACGCGTTACAAATATTCATATTCAACCTACTCAATTCCTTGTAATAAAAGATTAATAATGTCAGTCACCAAAATTTAGAATTTCTGAGTCGAAATTCGTTCCTAAGAGTATCTCTAATGCATAGTTATAGTCATGAAATAAATTGACAATTGGTAAAAAAATACTTATTTGACACATTAAATACTTGATATTATTATGGAGAATCATGACATTCTCGCGAAATTTCTCTTTCTTTCTTTTTTTTTTTTTTCAAAATCCCTCATAATAACTTAACAAACATACAATATTGACATTGTCACATTTAAGGATTTTGTGAATGTAATAACTACAACAAATGTCTCGTACAGCGGCGACATAGACCGAAAAGTCACCGCAATATGCCTATTGCGATTATTTTTCTTAATATACTAAGAAGTGTCAATAGATAAACAACTTTCAATTGGCACGCAAATCATTTTATTCCCGGAAACAGTCGTGAATCTCAAATCAATAATAGTAAGTGAAATTATGATACAAAAGGATAATGATAATCAAACAAGCACTATATCTATTGTCCCCAAATGGACATACATCATCAAAGCATTATCAATGACGAAAAAAAAAATCTCATAGGGAAAGTTTCCCTTATCGATGACTCACGTTGGGTCGATGTTAACGAAATCCTTAATTAGATTAGAAACAAATGCCAAAAAACCTAAAATGCAGTATGTGATCCAAGGGATCCCTCGACCCGAATCTCATAACTCAAGAATTTTTAATGCTCAAAGGTCACCGAACCAGAGAAGCTTGTTCAAAGGTTGAACCGTGGAACTGAGGTTGAACTTGTATTAATTAAAAAATAAGTCATTTACACCCGACGTCTATAACATTTCCACTTTTAATTGATCTCATCCCCAACATTTATTATGGTCTCGTAAGTCATCAGCTTTTAAGGTAATCTAGGCCCGAGTCCCCCATTAACAGCTTTCATCTATGTTCACCGTCAAATCCCTCGAGTCTTCGACCTTTATTTCTGGTCTCCAAGGTCATCAACGTTTAAGGAAATCTCTCCCTAGATCCCCCATAGGTCACAACAGTTTCCGTGAAACATCCCGCAAAATTTTAAGCGTGTAATCTTTATTTTAACAATGATCGAATAATGACTCGAATTGCATTATAAGATTATGAGGTAATTACTCAATTGAACGGCCAAAATTTCAATGTGACAACGTGCTCGTATTCAAATGTAGCGACCTGAAAATTTTTTTAGAAATAAATTTTAATAAATAATTTCACGTCACTATAATTTCACCAATTTTTAAAGTTTGTTTAGGTTCGCGCTCGTCCAGTCAAATATTCTGAAACTTAATTAAGATATTATATTAAATAATTTGTTTTCTGAAGCTCCAAATCTTTTATATCAAACGAATTTTATTACAATTATTTTATCCTAGCTCGACTTGTCTTAGCCATAGTTATTATTCCGTAATTTTTTCAACTTCGACCACCGGTACAAATGAAAGTTCGTATACACTTAAACTCCAACTCCCGGTCGAATTAGGAGAGTGTAACTCAAAACTATAAACATCCCCAATTACATATGTTTCTCTACACAAATTACTCAGCAAACTCATAGGTTTTTTTTCGAGTCGAGCACCGGTTTGTTGTTTTCCGTGTTCACTACCTTAATTGTTCTTAATTCCACAAACATCAAAAAAAAAAAAACACACACACACACACACACACATAGAGACAACCCTCATGCCCCACGACACCGCCATCACCCCTCTGCACCGCCGTTGTCGGTGGTTGACGGCCACGCCAGAAAATCCAACACCACCATCATCTCCCTCACAAACAGCAAAAAAACTCCACCAAACACAGACACATTCGGCGAAACCAATACCTGAATTTCACACACAAAAAGATGCATATTAACAACACATACAAACACCCAAGAATTCCCAGATTCACATACACACACGACCATCCTTCGCCCTCGGCTGAATCCCCGCCGACGAACTCATGTCCGCCGGAACCGCGACCCAATCCACCTCCATTCCCGCGACCCCTCTGCCCGAACCTCAGCCACCGCGACCTCCTCTGCCCAAAGCTATAATCTCCGCAGCCCCCGTTCGGTCCCCTAAGTCACGACCGAAATTTCAAACCCAAAGGTCGCCCGTGCCACCTACTCCGCGAACCCAACTCGCTGTCGACTCCCCAAACCGGTAGTCGGACCTGACCGCGGCTCCCTGCCAGCCCCCACTTGCGACCCAAATCCCTAGTCCAAGCCCCTTGGCCGGTCGCGATCACCAGTCGCGTTCCTCTCCACCAACCAAGACCCCGATCAAACCCAGTCCCCACCACCCATCGTTCACCCTCTCGCCGGAATCCCGTTAGCCGGCGTAGAATCCGTTCGCACACACGCACACTCGGCTGACCCTCTGCTATATTTTTATTAAATTAATTTTGGATGAAAAGTCCCTCAAGTTCTAGATTTGATTATTTCAGTCCTAAAGTTTTAGTCTTGTCAAAAAGGTTTCAAATATTCTGTATCATAGATTTCCGCCCTAAAGTTTAGCATCTGGTCCTTTTTAATCCCAGTCCTAAACTATTTCAAAGTTTTGAATTAGTCCCTAAAGTTTATTTTTCTTTTTACAAAGTATTATTTCTTTCATACTAAAATAATTTATTTTATTTTGATTAGACAAGGCGTGAAGATTCATAAGCAAGTAGGATTTTTTTACAAAAGTTGTCCAGCTCACAAGTTTAAGGTAGTCTCATTTTTCTAGAAAAAGTTATTTTCAAAAATATACGCAAAATTAATTTATCTATGATATCAGTATGCATGTGAATATGTTATGTATATGTTTATTATATGCATGAGCTTTATGCTTAAGATAAGACGAGAATATTTATAAGATGCATGCAATATTTGATTACTATACGCTAGTATTTACTTGCTTTATAGCATGAAACGAGAGTCGAAAACCTGTATTTACCATATATGCTTATTTTCAAATAAAGAATCATTTGAGATATTCATGTAATTACATATTTATATGTATATTGTGGTATAAGTTAATTAGTTTGTGTCGAGACTACTGAGTATTTCTATGAAATACTCATCCTTTCAAATTACAACATTTTGTAGGTTCAGAATCAGAGGAGAGGCACTGAGCAGTGGTGGCGTCAAATTTAGAATTTATTTTGACATAAATTAAATATTTTTACTTGTTCGTGAATATTTTTTTGAATTCCTTATTCTTTGACATTAATAAGTTCTTTTTCCTGGGATATTATTTTCCAAGTTTATTATTCTGCATATTTTTTTTACCCGCTGTTAATTACTTATTTTAAAAAAGAAAGAGAGTGTTGTTAACATCCTGGGTGCTCAGAATTAGGGGCGATACATCAAGGACACAAGATTGTCACTCAAACGAACATTAAAAATTGGAAAATAATTTTTGACAACATGATCAATATTTTGCCAATGAATTGGATTAGATTATGACGATATGGTGGCATTAAATTGTTACAAGGTTGTCAAGAATTAAACATGACAATGTGATGGTATTTGAATTATTGTAAGATTACTACTCAAATGAATATTAAGAATTAGAACATGATCATTGGCAACGTGATCGATATTTTAATAATGAATTTGAAGGTAACTATTGATGATTGGGGTATTGATGTAAATTTGTATTAATAAGTCACAAGATTCAAAGATTGTCACTCGAGTAATGCCTGGAAACAAGAATGTGGCTATTGAATTGTGTAACTTAAAGTGTAGAGATCTTAATTGAAAAACACATTAAGTTGAAGGATTTGAATAACATATGTAAAAATATTATAACGTAATTATATAACAGCACAAAATATAGACGTGTGCTCTTCCGATCTCGTGCAGTCTACCACCCTGGCTCCGAGTGCACGGTGCCATGTCACACCACGTGCCGCGTTCTATTTGGCGGAACTCAAAAATTTATTAAAAACAAATAAATTCAGATATTTTTAACAAATATAAATAGGGGAAAGGGAGGCTGGGATTTCTCAAACCTCCCAATCAACCCTATCTATTTCCCTCCCCCTTCCTCTCTATCTATTTCATGGTTCTTTCTATTTATACTTTGCTTCTCCTTAGTAATCATCAAGAACTTCAAAAAAATAAAAAATATTCGTCCAAATGATGTGAGATAAGAGAAACAACCCCTAAGAACTATCCAACCTTTATTTTTATATTGTAAAATGACTCTCCGTCATATATATATAAATATATATATATGTGTATATAAGGAATACGACTTGAAACATCACTTTAATCAAGGAAAATGAAGGTTTTGAGGACATTTGGCAACAATCGAAAGAATCTTTGTGAAAATTGAGCTAAAGAGGTGAGTAACTAATATTTTGATCTCCTTTCTACATTTATGAACTTTTGATAAGATAAACATGAATTTTGATTGATGATTTCCATGACATGAACATAGACTTTGATGAATTGAAAAGAAATAGTGATTTGTTATATTTGAATCACTAGTTGATGCTTTACCCATTTTATATTTGCTTTACTTTGCTTTGTTGCTATATTAGGAGTCATCTAATGATACTGGGGCGACGATTAATGTGGTATTTGCTTTGATTTGTTAGGAATTCAGATAAGGGTCAATCGGGATTCAAATGTTGATCTACTTAATTGTACATGGCCATGATTGAATTGATATGAATCTTGCGCGTACCACAATAGTAGTTTAACTAGTGATAGGACCTTCTTGTGCATTGAATGGTTTTCTTGAAAATGAATATTTAAAATGAAAGATGAATCAAAGGGTTTTGTTACTCACTGAATACTTTATACCCGCTCCCCTCTTCTATAATTTTTATAGGTTATTGAAAATATGATATTTGAAAAGTAAGGCAAGTCATGAATTAGAACATAAACGCGACCAAGAGTAGAGTTGTGCATGTAGTGACAACCTGTCTTTGAAGCAACTACAAAAGCAGTTATGAATTTAATACCTTTTGTATTAATGAATATGTCCACCTCTCTATAAATATATTTATATCAATAGGAAACTTACCTTGCAGTATGATAGCTTCCCAAGAATTTGTTTTGTTTCGATAATCAATGAAATATATCTAGTAATATAACTTGTTGGGTCCTTTGCATCTTATCGAAAATCCAAGTTTTAATGATTCTTTAAAATATAACAATTTGTTAGTTTAAGTAATTAGCCTTATCAAGACAAAAACCATTTTGTTCGTTTTGTACGTCTCGTCACCGCTATTTGTATTGAAACTTCTGCTATAGGTTTTGTTAATTAGTATAAAATATTATTAAATAATTGTAAAATTAGCAGGAGCATGACATTCTGTTTATTTTCATCATCAAATCCCTGTAAAATGACGATTTGCATTCACATTGTAATTAAACAAAAAAAGGGGAAATAAATCAAATAAAATATTTTAAAATTCTAAATACCTCCAACACATTTCTTTCCCCTTCTTGGGCTTAATCCCTAAACATGGTCGACTTGGGCCCAACTCGCTGGAATCTAATCTCGTGTTTGAAATAGTATAGCCGCAGGCAGTATTTCAACAGCTTTTTAGTGGTTTGCTATCGCATGGAACTTTTGTTAGAATTTTAAAATTTTATTATTTGATTTATTTCCGTTTTTTGTTTAATTACAATTGGAGGTAAAAAGATTATTTTGCACGGATTTAATGGCCAAATGAATAGAAACCATTAGTAGGAATTGAAGTGAGGTTTCTACAAATATTGGGGACTCATGAGACCAGAAATAAAAAGTTTGGAGACGAAATTGATTAAAAGTAAAAAGGGCAAGGACATCATGTCTAAATTATTTTTACCCTTAAAATTTTAAAGATAAATGCTAAAATTTACAAAATTGCCAAAATGTAGTTAGTTTCACCTTACGGTGAATGAATGAAATCGTAAGAACAACCTTTGATGGTAGCCAAGAGCAGTTATCCTTACAAAATTCAGTACCTCCAATAAAGCTTTCATTTTAGCCATCTCCGTCGTGGTTGTGCTATTAAAATGAATTGTGATGCCCCATCATCTTTTAGGTCTCATTCATGGGTAATATAAAATTCTAACAATTGAGACTTAGCCTGGTGTTGCTGTTATTTTTACAAAATAAGCAGCTTATGATGTGATGGGAAAAAAAGCACATGTGAGGATGGTAAACTTTTTTGCAAAAATTGTTATATGGCCCAGAAGCTAGTTTTAAAATGTTTGGTAAAGTAAATACATGAATTCCATAAGAATTAATATAACTCAAAAATTTCATCAAATTCTATGTTAAGAACACCCCCTAAAACTATTACTGTGTGATGGTTTATATTTACTAAAAGGTACATGATTTAAAATTTTAAATAATATCTTTATTTATTATATATTGTATCCTTGTCTTTTTTAATTTTATGAAATAATACATATTTCATATAATTAAAAACATTGAAAATTTATTTATTTATTTATTAAATTACAAAATATTGAAAATTTATTTAAAATTTCATTTTGATGGAAAAAATTATTTGAAATTAATCAATCAATAAAAATACAAATGAAATTAACCAATCCCATTTTGACGGGAAAAATGCATAATCAATCAAATAAATTATGAGTCAATAAGAACATTTAAATAAATCAAAATGTTCCATTTTGTAAATTTTCTCCATATTTATCTAATACATCAAAAAATATAAAAATTAAATATAAGTTTAAATTTGATATTTTAATTATTATTATTAATTTAATTAGAAACGCTAAAAGTAGACTGTTGCTCAAAATTTTTTGTGGGGATCATATCGGTCCAACTGTAATTACTTTTTCTAAAATTTACTAAAAACGCTTTTATTATTTTTTTTTTAAGTAGAAGTTAGACATCTAACAGCAATCTCAAACGGAGCTTAACAACCTATTCCAATTTTTTTCATCACTTTTGTTAACCAGTTCATATTTAAAATTAATTCTCAAAAATATAACATCATTGACAACTACCCTTTCCTTCATGCAAAAGTAGTCCACTATTTTCTCTTTCATCCATCTCAAATTCTATTCCTCATTCCTTAATTAATTCTTAATTTTCCTAAAAATGCCTATATTTGATAACTATTGTTTTAAAGTTGAACGATCACTGCAAGAAAACATGGCAACACCAACGGAATTTTCCGACCAACTAAAATCTGTCGGAAAATACCGACAGATTTTCAGACGAACCGAAAAATTCGTCGGTGATTTGTGGGGGGAAAAATATGGTCGGGAATTCCCGACGGAAACCAAATTCCATCGGAAATTACCTACGAAATTTGGTTTCTACCAGAAAATATTCCGACCGAATGTGGATTCCGTCGAAATCTTTCTGACGGAAACCACATTCCGTCAGTAATTACTGACGGATTTGAATTTCTGTCAGAAACTCAATAGTGTTTCTGGCATACAATCAAAGTTCATTGGAAACAATCGATGGACTTTTTGGGGCTTTTTTAAAACCATTTCCCGGTCTATTCGTTCATTTATTTTTTGACATTTTTCTTTCACAGATTTGTGTCTTAGTACATATCATATTCCACTTTTTTTTAGAGTTTATTAAATATAATTTTAGCATATTTAAGTATTAAGATAAATGTTTAGTAAAAAGTACAGAGTTAATATGTATACGAACATACATCTCACAAAATAAATAAGCTAGTAATAAAAAGAGTTATAAGTAGATAAAACAATTTGTTCATCTAACAAGAGAAGCAAAATTATTGATAATGTAAAGTATTCTAGTTATGAAAATATTGATAGATTTAGTAAGATGGCATTACATATAATGTCTGGTATCAATTAAAAATGCAATAAAAAGTTGCCAAAAAAAAAAAACGATTGCAATTACATTCTAAAAGCTAATTTTCATGCTTCTCTTGACATGTTGAAGGTGTTATTTAGTTTTAATTTACAATGAATATAATATTCGAGTTATAGACAATTAAAGATAAGAGTTTAAGTTAGTATTATTAATTTAATTAGTTAATATATATACATGTTGGAATGCATCTTGTGGCCAGTGATTTATTATTATTATTATTATTACTATTATTATTATTCATGTAATTAATTAATATATGTATATTATTAAGTTACGTGTTTATATCCGTAAAGTGTTATGTTAAGGTTTTTTGTAAACTAGAGGATAAATTAATTGATATATAGCAAGTAAAATGTTGTTTTAAATTTAAAAAATTACAAAAAAATTAAAAGTGTTATTAACAATCAACAACTCTTAGATATAAAAATAGAAAATGATTTATGTTTTTGTATCCATAATTAAAAATACAAACTAAAGTTAGGGGAAAAAGAAAAATCAACAACAAAAACGAACAATCTCCACAAAAGACACCAATTGGCATGGAATAGAAATAAACATCAAATAAAGAATCTCAGTATGCATAGCAATTATTCTAGTTGTGAAATTCAAAACGTATTGAGTAGTTATTCTAGTAAAACCATTTTTTATTATCTTTAATTTTAATTAACAATGAATATATAATGTAGAAAACTAGGAGCAAATATTATACTAATGTTACATAATCAAATAAATTTATAGTATAAACGACATATTTACTATAATAAAGTTTAATGAAATAATAAATGATATATTAGTCCAATGCTTTAAAAAAAATTATCAATTTTAAGTTAGCAAAATTAGTAGAAGATACTTTATATATATTTGTTGAGAAAGCATTAACAAGAACACACAATAGTTTGGTGGTTGGGAACTTACTCCCCATCCCATCAAGGGAACGAATCATTATGGCTGCAAATTGAGGAATATTAATTTGCGGGGTGGTAGGTCAGGGCACGGGTTTTGGGTTACACCCGCGGGAGTACAAGCGGGTCGAGTTGGGTAGAATTTATTTATTTATTATTTTTTGAAGGTCCGTCGGCAATTTCCGATGGATGAAAATCCGTCGGAAAGTTCTGATAGAAAAATCCATTGGAAATTTTCAACGGATTTTTCTTCCGTTGGAAATTTCTGACGGATTCAAAATTTTCGTCGGATACATTACCGAGCAGGGTATCACAGACGGTTTTTCTAATAGATTTTTTCCGTCGGTGAATGGTATTTTCGACGAATTTTTGAGTTTCACCAATGGAATTTTCCGTCGGTGATGCTATGTTTTCTTGTAGTGCATATGCAAGGTGTGTCCAATCAAAGATGTTAGGTGTGTCCGATCAAATATCTCAACGAGAACTTTAATAGTAGACAACAATTAATATCAAACTGTAAACATATCTCCACAAGATAGACTCAACGATAAGGGTTTCTTGACAAATACCATTGTTTGTTTAACCATTTTTAAAAGGGTAATTATATTAGTACTATATTTGTTCTTTCTCACACCACCTTATAAACACACAACAATTGAAAAATAATTTTTATAACTACACCACTAACTATTTTACAAATATCTCCCTAACCTCTTGAATATTATAATAATTATTAGATGATAATAGCAGAGATGCACACCACAATTTATTCATTCCATAACTCTTGGTCAAAAACAAAGGGTGATTTTTGTTGGAATTCTTGAGCCTCGAGAACATGAAGTTGAAGATAACAATACAATATTATATTCTTCTTCTCTAGGCTATTCTAGATTAGAGGAAGTTAATTAATATACAAATAAAAAAGAGAAAAATATTCACATTTATGTTTATATGGGAATTAATATGATGAGATTGAGCATGCATTTAGTTTTCGACTTCAAAACTCAAAAAATTTTATGTCCAAAAGTGATTATTTTCTTAGTTTTTAATTAAACATAATGGTTAAAGCATTTCTATGTTTTTGTTGGGCAATCCAATCCTATATTCCTTTAAACCAACACAGTGACAAATGCCGTGAATAGGAACAAAATTATTAATTCTGCTTTTGTAAAATGCTCTTCCGATCTTTAAATTGATTCTTTATTTCTTCCATAAAAATGGCTTAAGACATTGGAGAAGAAATGGCTTATTAATAGGGGTAATTGTTGCTGTCATTTTATTTTTGTACAAAGTAGAGGAAATTTTGCTTTTCAATTCTTACAACTTTTTATTAGAGATCGGAAGAGCATTAGGGTTTTTGTAGTGCCTATAGGGGAAGAAAAGGGGAAAACATAAATAATTGTTAAAAATGAGATGGTTATTTATGTCATTTTAATTGTGAACATTTTAGTATATTTGAAAAATGTGGTGAAATTAATAAAAAGCGTAGTGCTAATATAATTAGCCTTTTTAAAACTGAGCTGAATTATTCTTTCTACTTCTTTCTTTTTTTTCTTTCTTTTTTTTGGGGGAGGTAAAAGTCACCTGGTTACAATTGTCACATGTCACAATTTGGTCACATATTGTTAAAAAACCAACCGTCACACCACCCATTGCATTGTCATCACACCACCATCATACCACCAGTCACCAACCAATCATAACTCAACTTTGAGAGTTGCAGTTTGTCATTATAGTCACAAAATTGAAAAGTCACATCCCTAGCAAGTCACAATTGATCTCTGGCAATCATAAAATTGAAGAATCGTAATTCCAACGAGTCACAACTTTAACAACCATACCACCAATCGCTAAGATGTGACCTTTGGCTACCACAATCACCACACAAACCACAAATTGTTACTTTTCTCATATGATGGTTATGCTCGATCACTACCACCACCGTGCAACTCGCATCTCACTTCCACCTCGCACCACCAATCCCATAGTCACAACCGGTGACCAAAAACTACACAAAAAAAAAAAGAATCAAAAACCCTATAACCTCCAACTCATCAATTTGCATACAAATTCACACACAAAAAACACAAATCACAAACCCTAACCCCCAAATCAAACAAGAGATAAGAAGACCCAAAGAGGACCAACCGAATAACAATTAGTGGGTTGAGATTAATCCGCCAATTTAGAGCCAATAGTGTCAGATTTGGATGCATAACGCATCATTTTCAAGCAGAATTGAGTCGTTGAGCAAAATTCATGGGCTAAAGCTCTCGAGCCTACTGGATTCGTGGTAAAATTTTGAGGAGTCAAATCAACACTTCAATTATTCTGGCAGAAATTACAATTTTCAGCGAATTTTGTTTATTTTTATTCACTTTTCTAGTACTTAGACATTTATATTTTATACTCTTTTTTATACATAATTATGATTTCTTTTTCTTCAAGAATTAGTTTTTATTTCTTACCCTATATAAAGGATTCTATTCTAACACAAACATTAGACAATTCATGATGGTTTGAGTTATCAAATTATTATGAGGGAATTATTTTCTCTTGATTATTGTTCAGTGTATAGAACAACATATTGAACTTATCAGAAGGAGCAATTAACCTTTTGTGGCGTTCATCATCTTGTTGGTCTGTATTTTTGCGTCTCGATGGGTTTAGGGTTTAATATACCCTATGTTCTTGAGTTGTCAGATTCAGGTCGGGGATTTTTTTATTAATCACTATACCGCTATTTTAGTTTTCTTGAGTGATGAATAAATCAGTTGTGGGTTCTTTCGCACCGTTCAAATGTGGTTCTTATTAAGAGATCAACAAAAAATATGCACTAACCCTAATTTGAAACCAATTCCGACAAAGCACCATTTGTTTGAAGTTTAAATCGCGACCAGCTCTTCAGCATTTAGTGATGTGGCAGTGTCAATAAGGATAGGGCTCAATGAGAATGGAATTTCGATGATGGGCGAGAGCGAGAGAGAGAGAGAGAGAGATCAATGAGCAAGAGAGGGAAGCGTGGGTTTTAGGAGGTGGGGAGGATACTTGAGTTTGCCAAAAGTAAACATTTAATCCCTAATTTCCCTAATTAATCCCAAAGTAGGGATGTTATTTTAAACCGACCCAACCGAAAGCCTGTGGGGCCTCGATCTAAATAAGGCAAATTTTTTTCACCTCGTGTCGTTTCAGGGCAAAACGGGTCGTGGGTGGGGATTGACCCGAATTACCCCACCCCATTTAAATAATAAAAAAATTAAAGATAAATAAATAATATGGAAAATATAGGAACAAAATATTTAAAAAAATCTAAATGAGTCAGTAAACAGGTCAAAAATCTGACCCGCTCCGATTTACCCCTCGACCCATCCCAAATTTTGGCCGGTCACGGGGTGGCATAAAAAAAAAGGTTCACAGGTCGGGGCGGGGGCTAATCCGAACACGACCCGTTACGATCCCTATTACTTTGACCATCATATTTCCCCCTCCCAAAAAAAAAAAAAAAAAAAGAAGGGGAGAAGTTTTACTTTATAATTTTTTTCGCAATATCCCACATGTTTTTAAATTATTTGGTTGAAGTCCTTGGATAATAACATTAATTTCAATCTTAATTATATAGATAGGCAAAATCGACCTGAATTCTGCAACCACTTTCGTTCATCGCACAAGAGAAGCACAAGTTTCTAGAAGTACCGTGTATTTTACTGATTGATACATGTACTCTAAATAAAGGGATACATACAAAATAATTACGGGTAATTATAGTACATACATAATATTATTATGGAAGATTTTAACAAATAGCGTAAAGTAATTATTATGTATTAATGAAAACGTTAAGAAAAATTTATATGTCCGTATATAGCAATAGTTAACCATTAAACTGACTGATATACCTTTGATTTTCTAGGTTTCGATTTAAGGAAAATGGCTTGTATGCATCAATCTAGTGGTAGACCCAGTCACTGATTGAGGGATTGGTCGGAAGAGTAGGCCGTATAGCATATGCAGTTAAATTACCCTTTATAGGGGAGGGGGCCTATGGATACGCCACTGCATCAATCCGATAAGACATGTCGTGAATGCTTTGAAAAGTGTGAATCTTTCACAATAAGCTTCCAAAACGAGATTAGAAGTGTGGTTAAGAAATTCTACTACGCTGTAAACAAAACACTTAGCCTTGGAGAGGAAATCCGTAAACACCCTTATTCCCTATGCTTTGGAAAAATTCGAAAACCCAAACTGAGGAAGATATTCTTGGGCTAAGATATTCTTGGGCGTCCGTGTATAAAATCAGGAGTAATTCAGTCCATTCATATATCAATTGTTGCTACAGTTGGAGTTTCTAAAAAATATACGACATTTTTGACTTTCTTTAGATGGAATTCGATTTTTGTACAGTTTTTTCTATTATTATAAGAGTACCATTACATATTTTTTCTTGCACAGCAATTTATTTATTTATGGGTAATTATTTTAGCACAATATTTAATTAGAGCATTAGTTTTTCAGAATTGTTTATTTTAATTAACATCGTTTTTTGCCGCGGCCCAATACAATATCATTTTATCCTTTTCATTTCTCTCTTTTTTTAATTATTTCTTTTCCGTTTTCTTTCCCCTGTTAGCAGCATCTTTTTAATGTCAATTCATAGCAGCTTTTTTCCACTTGGGTGGCTTAATTGCAAGGTGTAGTTTGAGAGAGGCTATGGGCCATTATTATTAATTTTTTAATTTCATATCAAGTTCAAAAATCTAATTGTGGTATTTTTGGTGGAGAATTGGATTGAAGTTAATGTGACATTCTTAATCAAAAATATTTTATCAAAATGCGGAAATCAATTTTTGATAATGTAATAAATCTTCAATTATCATAATATAATTAACTATTAAACTTGTCTTAGTGAAGATTATAAGAAAATTATTAAGGGTGCCTTTATTTTCTTTTCCTTTTTTTTTTGGGGGGGGGGGGGGTAGGGGATTTGTGGAGAAAGTGAATTTATGGAATAATTGGTGATTAGATTGTGGTGGGAAGATAATATTTTTCATTTTCTTTTTAAATTTGAATTTTAGAAATGTAGGTTTTCATCTTTTACTTTTTTTCTTCTTTTTTTTTTTGTGAGGGGTCGGTGGAGTAATTAATTTGCCTCGAAAATCCAAAGCGCCAAGTAGAAGTAGCCAAGTTTCCTCCATCTGTATTAAGATTATATACCAACTCCTATCAAGTTTCCTGCATACAACAGAATGACAAAATCAAAGGCTCCTTGATCAGCTGCTCTCTACAACCAAACCACATAGCAATACTCTGACTCTTCTTTTTAATCAACCAGTGAATAAACATATGTTGAGGATTAATTGTAAAATTGTTGTGGCATTTTAATCGAAGTTTTAAGTCATTTTTGGTGAAATTAAAATGTGGTGTTGAAATTAATTTTGTATTGTTAATATAATTACCATAATATTACTTTTTTATTTTATATATCCTTTAATATGAAGATGGTTTGAGACCCACTAGCTGTACAGAGGGATTAGTATCGATGTTACATATAGATTGCCCGCCACGACTACTCATGGTGCTTAATTGAGAAATAAAAAGAGGGGAAAAAGAAGGGGGAAAAAAAAGAAAGAAAAGAAAGAACATTTTGTCCAAAAACATATGTTCTTGAGCAGGCATGCCATGTAATAAGCTACCTACATATTTGATTAGTGTCAAAATTTGCATCTTTGATATATCATTTATAAGGCATTATACGTTCATTTGATAGTAATCCAACCATTTTATTGAGACAAATCGATTTTCATGATACAAGTTAATTTTATATGAATACATAGTCTAAAAATACAATTAATTAAAGTGTGTATTCATATGCATATTAGCAAGTATTGTATACGAAAAAATTGTACTTATTGATATATTTTTATGTTGCAAGTGCCGAAAGTTTATGGCGCAAGTCGATCAAGACAAGTCCAGGTGTTTAACAATTGCGTCGACTGTGTGCAAGTGTCAAAGAAATTGTGATAACCGGAGTTCTAGTTATCCAAAGAAGATGATTCAAGTGGGATTGGAAAGATAACTTAAATATACACAAAATCATCCAATATGACCATATTCAAATTCGGTTCACAAAGTAGTCAAAAGTCGTCATCAAGTTCCAAGTTGTGTCATTATCAAGATAATATGTTGACTAGTCGGCAGCCTTCACTATTTTGATCATATCTAGAGATATAGATATTGGATTGGTGTGATTCAAGTTGGAGAATGAATCAAAGAGATCTATCTACAATCTTCATCTTTTTCACTTTCCCAGATTTAGAACTTAAGTAGACCAAAAGACGGCCAAGTGGAGAGAACCAGAATAGTTTGACAGTCAAACTTTCCGTTTGTACAGCTGTTGGTTTTTCATGGATATATCGAGCTATAGTTATCCAAATCTTGTGATTATTGCTCCATTAGAAAGCCAAGTTGAATATATAAATATCATATTTTATCATCCAATTCTAAATCTGGACCAAAGAGCCTCAAAAATCGCCTACAATTTGAAAGTTGATGCATTCACCTGATGGCTGCTGGACAAGTGGCCAGTGCTGACTATTTTGGACATATCTCGGCCTACAAAATTCCAATTGGCCTGAAATTTTTTCCATCACATCGCCAATTAATTTATACAGAACTTTTATTTTGGTGACAAGTCCAAATTCAATAAATATAATCAACAAAACACAGCTCCAACTTGCATCAGATTTGCTGGAGCCAGCCTAGCATGAGGAAAGTTGCAAGAAGAAAGTTGTCCGATTTTCTCTATATAAAGAGTATTCTTGTGGTTATTCAGGAGAAGTTTTTAGGAGAGAAAAATATATAGGAGGAGGAGGAGGCCCAGAGGCCGGCTTTGGGATGAGCAAACGCTAGATGTGAAAGATAATTTCTCCTATTCGGTTTTTCATTCCTATCTCATGTATCTTTAATTTTTATTATTACCTAGGTGAATGATGAAACCATATTAGTTATATAACTCTCTATTTTGTCATTGATTGCAAATATTATGTACTCTAAACGTCCATGATTCCGGTTTCGTCAATGATAAATTATGCTTTCATCTTTAATATCAAGTATTATTGATTGTTAGAAAATTTATCTATGCTTGGTTTTGAAAGTCCAACACATAATTTTATTTCACTACTTGTGATTCATTAAATTGTTTACATGTAGTGCTTAGAGAATTACATACTTGAAGCGAAAGGGGATCTACATTAGACTGGTTATATTTTGAGCTTAACGATAAATTACTTGCGGTAATAAAATATTAATTTCTTATTGTTACTCAAATATTGGAATCAATACAAGATATTTACTATACATTGGTGGAATCTGCAACCTTGGTAGTGTTTATCCTTTGAATTGTTTCGTAAATGTTCTTATTTTTACTAGTTTATATTTTATTTATCAAATCTTGAAAATCATTTGGAGTTAGGTTAGAGTTAACTCTAATTCAAATTCATTAAGTTGTTCCATATTTATAGCAATCCTCATGGGATCGACCTCGTTACTCATGTTTCTATATTTCAATCGATTCGTGCACTTGCGAGCATTTAAAATTCACACAAGAATATTAGCAAAACAAAATTCCTAATTTGAGGAAATTATTTACTCACAAAAACACATGTAACATTTGTTTGGCAGGGGCAACAAACTAATGCAAAAATCATTGCCGTTTCTATTATCTACTCGATTCAACTTTTAACTAAATAAAGTTGTAATTTCTTCAATAAGAGTAAGATTCTAATCGGAAAAACACATAAAATTAAAATTTGCTCCATGCAACATGAACTACAAAAGACTCAATGCTCAATCCTAATATGGACCACAAGAAACATGATGAAAATCTTTACACGAGATCAAGCATTGACACCACTTTTGAATATATATATATGTGTGTGTGTGTGTGTCTATGTATATATTGTGTGTATATATATATATTCAAAAATATAACAACAGAATATAACATAATAATAAAAGTTTCAAAAATTCAAGACGTGCATTTATACACCCTCAAAACAAAATTTTCTTACATTAAATATATCAAAACGCCAACATAATATTCTCTGCTCTCCAATCATATCCTGTCCCGTACCAAATATACCAGAATGACCTTTTGTATATAGACAAAAATAAAAGAGATTAAGAAATAACTACAAAAATTAACCCTTCGTCAAATTACAAGGAAACAAGTACCACATGCCCTCTATTCTTGATTCTCACAACTACATATTTTATACCCTTAAGATCTCATTAGACTTCTCATGTGAGTTGTTTACACTAAGCACAAGTACACACTTATGCCATTTTTGGCTCAGGAAAAGAGGTGAGATTTAGGGTTAATCAAGTACAGATTTAACCCAAGTTTAAGAAGTATAATATTCTTTTTCTCAAGAAAACAAGTGGGGTTAATTAGGGTTTAAACTGTACTTTAAACACCAAACGAGGAGAACTAAACCTTGTTGATAATAGTTGGAAACTGCAGAAAGCTCAGGCCCCTAATCTTTTTTCAGACAAGTAATTATATGTACACCTGGGAATGTGTGGGAGAGTTGCATAAATATATAAAGAATTTGAGAGGCAGTAGTCACCACTTGAAAGCTCTATTCAAATGAATAAAGTTCACGAACGTCAACAAAAAGGTATTAAAAATTAATTAGCTTCAAGTTCCAATATTGTATAGGCTGCCAAGCCAATCAGGAATTATTATAGTCGAGTTCGTGAAATAGGGTATGCATTAATTGATAATAAATTAAACTTGGATACCTAGAGAGATTCTTGTTTTTAAGACTACATGTTATGTTAGACTGAATGAGATCGGAAGAGCACACGTACGTCAAAACGTGACAAACTGAAGTACATTACGGTGTTATAATATTTGTCATTTGTCCTAAGAACGTTGTCTACTAATAACTCGTGGATAAGAATCTTTATCGCGCAAATTGTGTTTGAGGAATACGAGGAAGGCCAATGATGCACGTTGACGTGGTGATATCAATTTGAGGGTTTCAAACTCAACCACGGCAACTAAACGTGACAGTTCTCTTTCGCCCCCGGGCAAAGGGCGCTGCGAGGGGGGGAGTTAGAGGAAACAAATTTGCAAAGACTCAAACAAATGACTTTTTAGAGTGATGAAGCAGAAGCACATTTTACTTATCTGATGAATTAGGCTGGCTAAGTACAAATCCCTGGAAGTGAAGATATTGTTCAGCAGAAGAACTAATCAAATGCTTATGCGGTGGAAGCCACAGAAGACAATAACACAAAAGATTCGTTCTCAGGAAGAGTTAAATGGACACAAGTTCTTGACAGAAATTGAAGAAACACAGGTATGAATATTGGGCTTTTAACATTCCACTGACTTTTGCTACATTATTGTTATTACATTTAATTAGTTTTGCAATTTATCTTTTGCTTGTAGTAGATTTCCTTTGTGTAAAGTCTTGATTATCTTTCATTAAGAAAGACTAGCAATGGAAACATATTCCCCCAACAAAATAAAGATACTAGCGAAAACCAGAACAGCTTTGAACTTTAGAATGCATTCACAAATAAAGTTCCCACAAAATCAAAAAATTCAGCAAATTCAAATCTGGAGGAGAAAACGATAAATTGCTCGTGCATTTGGTCCATTCCCAGGTAGAAATCAAGATTTCTGTTCTCGTACATTGCCCTTCCAAAGTCTTTTTATATCGTCCTTCCATGGATAATCTGATGGACCACCTCAGAAGCTCAAAAAGTAAAAAATATGGAGATGAAGTAAAGCTTTTAAACTCCTAATGAATTAATCGAAAACTAAAAATGAGAATGGAGTGAATCCAAATCAGATCAAAATCATTTGAATTGATTTACAATAAGAAATCAAAAATTTTGTACTGTTTTTGGATGTGGTCTTTGAAACCATTTGAGCTAGTAAATACATCAAGAAACTTTGGGTTCGGAACCACAGATGCCCTTTTGCCCTGCAATCAATATAAAAGATACTTGAAAGTATTTATTCCAAGAAGGATAAGCAGAAGGAACATTAGAAAAACTCAAGCGTTATAAGTGCCAAATAGAATATAGAGATCTTGGTAAAGGCCGGGGAGCTCCCTTCAGTCCAATCACAGAGAAGAATAGGATGAAATTTGTCTCCCGAATCATTCACACATTCACAGTAGTACAGAGCGGTTTTCTTCTACTGTGTTTGAATGAATGAGCCGGCAGCTAATTCAAATCCTTTACTCATCCATAAGTGGACTGAAGGAAGCTCCCAATACCATTAGCACAATCCTCTTACACATTCAAAATTCATAAATTCGCTTAGATAAAACAGAAAATAATCAGAATCATCAACAGAAAATACCATTAGCACAATCCTCTTACACATTCAAAATTCATAAATTCGCTTAGATAAAACAGAAAATAATCAGAATCATCAACAGAAAACAATTAGGAGCAAATTTGGAAATTACCCGAAACAAAAGAGAACATAATAAAAATGTAATTCACATTGTCTGCAGTTTCTAGACTTCCAATTATCCCAATCTAAATTGGCATGTTTCTATATTATCCTTCTCTGTATTCAACCAAATATGCCTTCTGATTCCTATTTCAAATTTCATGCTTTACCATATATTTATAAAAAAATATGAATATAGCCCTATTGTATAGGGGAAGAATACCTTCTAATCTAAACGCTTTAGGAATTAGGAATGTGATTAGTTGACCCAACCAGGCTTTCTTGCGTAGAAAGCACGGTTGGAAACAGTTCCGTTCACCTTTCCACAGTAGGCACGTATTAACATGCCCGCCTACTGGTCTGTTTACAGATGGCTGGAAAATCTTACGTTAGAGGCTACCACATTAATATTTACCAAGTGTGGGAACGTTTCCCACGGTAGACATGTATTAATGTAACCGCCTCTAAATATTGCTGGCCGAGGTTTATAAATGGCCGAAACTTTAGAGGCCAGCATTTACCGAGCATTGGAAGGTGATTGTTTCCAATATTGGAAACAGTTCGATGCTACTCCCAAGTGCCCGCTATGAATTATAATTACCACATGTTAAAGAGGATGAAAAATACAGAGTGTGACCTAAAGGCTAAAATATCATAATCCTAACAGAGATTTATACAACCCTAATTAAGGAATTGTTTGATTCGCATTATTAATTCACATTATAATTTCACCCGGCTTGACTACTGTTCACTTATAACTAAAAATTTCAAACTGTCATTATATCTACACTACTCATTATAATTCAAAAATAATAATGAGAAAGAAACAGCCACTAAACCACATATTGTACACTTTGCGGATCCTACCATACATGGCCTTAATTACTCCAAGGCAGGAAAAAAAAAATGCTTGCATGAACCCTAACCCTAAACCTGGAAATCCGACAGCAAGAGGAGCAAAACTATATCCTGATAGATTCTAAACTACCAAACAAAAGGCAAAATGATCAGATCCAACAAAATAAGTATTCCTTTTTGCACTAAAAATAAAAAACAACGCAAGGATCATAATAAAAAAAATCTTTTTTTCACCATTAACATACTTCAACAGATTCTTTGTATACAGCAGCACATATGGGTGTTCATCTAGCAAACTCTAATATATACAAACCAGAGGTCGAAAAAAAAATACTTAACTCATTGATATTCTTGAGATTTATCAATCCTCACCAAAGAATCAAACCCTGTTGACAGATGAATCGTTTCTTCTGTGGAGAAAAACGCAACCCCAAGAAAGAGTAATTAATGCAGCAGATATGAATGGGAAGAAAATCAAAACAAAAAAACACAGATTAATGGAGAAAAGATCAAACGAAAAAGGAAAAAAAATCCCAAAAGAAAAAAAAAAAAGGAAAGCAGAAATTACGGGAGAAAAGCTGTATTTGGGAAAAAAGAAGGAGGAGGTGGATTGTATATTGAAGAGTCGCTGTCTTCATGAGAGTCAGGGAAAGCGACGGTAAAATCTCTACAAATCTGGATAAAGGGTAGAGTGTGTGTGTGTGTGTGTGTTGAAGGAAGGTGGTGTGATGTATTTGTAATAAGAGAAACGTATGGAGAGAGAGAGAGAGAGAGAGAGACTGAAAAGGGCGACTGTAACTGAGAAAAGACTTGTCTGCCTGGTGGGGTTTTCTTTGACCATACATAACGCTCTTTTCAGTTCCCTGTAGTGTGTGTGATCTTTACAAAAATCTTTTGATAAAAACTACTGCATAAAGTATAATACAGGAGAGAATTTTTAGGGTTACAGATCAGCAAATAGGGGAAATCATGAAAGCGACATTTTTAACACACTTCTCATAATATAGTATAAAGTGGAATTTATTTATTTATTTTTTAAAAAACTTTTCTACCTTCCCATTAAATGCATTAAACTTTTATCTTACATTAAACCAAAGAATACGAAAAGAGAAATATAAGCAATTGTTTGGTTCTCATTATTACAATTAAATTATAAAGAAGTAAAATGAGTAGTATATATTTAATAGAAGTTTAAAATTTATAGTTATAAATAAATAGTTATCAAATCAGTAGTCAAATCAGTGATAAGTGAAATTATAATATATTTTGAAAAAGTCAATCAAAAGCCCTAATGTCAAAATGTTATTATTGAGTATGGTACAAAAACTTTTCGAATGTTTGTTATAAAATCTCACATCTCATTTGGTATGTATAGATACGTGAGCTGGTATGTATAGATACGTGAACTGTATCGATACATGTCACATGAGACATAACGTTTTGTTACGAAATCTACGGAATTGGAAGATTTTTAAGCATTTTTGTATCAGTGTCAATGAGTGAATTAAATCCAAAAGATGGTAGTATTTATTTCCGACCAACGTAAAAAAGTGATAGACCCACCCTTGGTTGCCATTTTGTGACTGGCCACATCTTTCAAAATATTATCATAGTCTAACTCCAATTAATTGCAAGAATATTGCAGTGGGATAATACCTTTCACCATTAATAATTAATTATGATTTAATACTTCAAACTTGTTAGCTTCTGATCTTTCAAGCCTTCTCCAATATCATCACCATCATCATAAGAATAATTTCAAAAGATGTCAACCATATACGTAAGACATCCAATTATGGGTGGAGATTGCCTTCAATTCTATTTTATCTAGAGTTTGACTTTCCATCCCATTTGAGATATTGCCAGTAGTGAGGAAGTGCTCTTTACATATATTATTATTATTATTATTATTATTATTATGAAAATAATAATAAATGTTAAGCACAAAATTTTACATATTTTGATTTCACAATTATCATATAATGTTAGGTGTGACATTTTTAATTTTAAGCAGATAATAATATAGTAGGGCCGGTCCTTCTATGAGGCGTGTGAGGCAACCGCCTTAAACCCAACACTATTAAGGGCCCATTTTAATTCATTATACCTTAATAACTAATCTCTTATGTCATTTAACAAGGCTTAAAATTTTAAACTACTCCACATTTGACAGGGCCGAAAATTTTAAATCACTCCACAATTGACAGGCCATTTTACGTAAGATTAAAGGGCCCAATGATAATACCATTCTAAGAAAGCTGGTCCAACCCTTTTATAGATCACAAATTGAGAGTTGCCAATGTAAATAAACGATGTGGGATCCTAAAACAAGGCCAACTTTTGTTTCCAAAAAAAAAAAAAAAACAAGGCCAACTTACCCAACTTTGACATTTCCTCTCACCAAAAGATCTTCAAAGTCGATATCAGTTATCATATAGATGTTTCTATCGCTTGACTTAATGCCGACAGTCGCAACCTTTCCCGCAACACGTGCAATGAGCGCATCAACTACTCCTACACATAGGAATATTAGCTTCTAGTCGAACATCTCATTGTCCAGTTCACCGATAAGGCTCGGGTTAATTATCCTAAAATCCTTATTCCCATACTTGAGTTTTGAGTTTTATTGCTATTTTTTAATTATTTATGTTTGTAGAAGATGTGTTATCTATGGTTTGTTGGTTTATTTTAGTATTGATGAATTTTGGATTATGTTTAATGTCTTATTGGTTTATTGGTTTAGTTTAGGATTGAGGAATTTTTAAATTGGCTAGTTATAGATTAAGAGATTGGTATAATTTGAGAAGAACCTTTAAAAATCACGATGATAAAAATTCAAGAAATATAGCCGTTCAACCCCCTGCGTCCGTCCTTACGTTACTTGTTATGGGGTCTATTTTCTAAAGCTCGCCTAGAGCCTCAATGACAATAAGACCGGCACTGTAATATAGTATAATAATGAGTATATTGACAGATATATGGTTCAGTCGTAAAGTTCAAGAAGAGTATAGCTGTGGATCACAGAAAACTATGAGCTATAAATTTGAACAATTAAAATTTTAACATTGATTTCAAATGTGGTACCATCCTCATTTTCACAGTGAAATATTCAAAATCGAAGAGTAGTAATTGCTTTCATTTTTTTCTCATTGGGTAATTTTCACTGTAACGCTTAACCTTTGAACTTTTACACAATTGCGCCCCAATTTCTTTGACATATGGAGCCCTTCTACCTTTAATTATCATCGTGTTATGCCCCTATTAACACTTTTTGTTCCCAACCTTTTAATTTTTACACTTAACCCCTATTAAAATTACCATTATATCATTAATTTTTTGAATAACAAAAAATTAAAAATAATAAGAAACTCACCCACCCCAATCACAACCAATGGAAATGGCATCATTTTACGCCCAATTGCCATTTTCAGCAATTAAAATTGGGAGGAGGGAATGGTATCATTTTGGCGGTTGTGGTGTGATGGGGTGGGAATGTTGGATTTATTACTTTTTTTTATTTATCTTTAATTTTTTATTTTTATTTAAAAAAATAAGAGTGTAATTATGGCAATTTTAATATGAGGTAATGGTAGAAATGGAAATATTAGTAGGGACCTAAAGTGAAAACAACCTTTTCTCATTCAGTCACGTTTCCGATTACCATCAGTCTATCACTGAAACTCTTTCTACCCAGTGCCACGTTCTTTATGAAAGAAAGGAGTAGATTAAAATAAAAATAAAAATAATTACACTTTGAACCATTGATTTATCGTGTTAAAAAAAAAGAATCATTGATTTATTAGTTTTCAAACCTTACTAATATAATAGAAACTTTTATCACTTAGGTGACCAGAAATTTTTGGATTTTAGTGACCATTCAATCACACTTGTGATTTTTGAAGTGTTTTTTAAATTTGAAAAAAATTCAATGGCATTTTATGAAATTTATAACCATTGAGAAAATGGAAAATTTTATATCTTTTTCTATTAATATACATATAAGGATAAATTGCGTCTTTAACAAAATATATACGAATAAAATTAGAACTCAAATTAAAGTTTTTAGTTCATTATCCCTTTTTATATGCAAGTAATAAACACATATATTGCACATTTTATGTAAATAATAAATGATATTTAGTCCAAAAATATACATTTTGTTAGGTAAGATTTTGAATTTTCTGTACTAATAATTGAAACTTCTAAGTAGATGATACGACATATGTACCCCACAAAAAAAATATATATTGTGCCATGAAATTTGACAGTTGAAATTGTAAAGATCAGTGGTGAGTTTTATTTGTAGCAATGATTGCTAAATTGCTAAATTCAAATAAGAGTATAAAAATTTATTTAACGTTCAAAGTCTCGTACTGAGTGATGATAAGTGTTTCGCGGATCTTCCTCTTACCAATATATTGAAATTTTGGAAAGTGTAGGAAAATTGACAACTGTACCCGGGAAGGAGTGTTAGATTGATCTCAATTTAAATGGTTGTAGCAAAAGTTATCAATTTTATATCCATGTCCGTATAAAAATGGTTGTTCTTTTAGATAATAAAATAATGCAACATTTTAGCAACATCTCATCTCCATATACTATCTACTTCATTGAATTAATTATATATGTATATATATCACGATAATTTTGTAACAATTTATTTCTAATTTATCACGATATACAAGTAATTAAAGGGGGTCGATAACAGGTGAAAACGAGATGGGGTGTGTGTTTAGAAATTTCCTTTTTCTTCCTTTTCCACCCATCAACATTATTATCGTGTATGAATATTCAGGATTTGTAGCTATACATTTGGGATTGTATTAATTATTCATAATAATAAATATAAATAAACTATACAAGGCAATATTAATTAATTGAAGTATAAATGTGAAATTATCAAACGCACACCTTAGGACGATATTGTCTAAAGAATAATGCTACGTACTGGTGCATGACACCAGTCTAAGTGGCATCTAATGTGACATTAAATGATAAGTGAAAATAAATAAATAAATGGCCCACTTAATATAACTTATCATTTATGTCACATTGATATGGTGCCAAGCACCTATGGCGCTAACTAACATTACATTTGTCTAAAAATATTTTTCCATGTCCTGCCTTTTATAGATAAGATAGATAGATGATTAATACCACCGTGCATGAAGGATCATTAATTCTACATTAGGAATTTGAAGGGATGGTATTAATCAAGCATAATAAATAAATTGTTCAAGGTAATCTATATCTATACACACACATACACGCACACATAATAGTAGTGTCGTTGCCATTTTTTACTTTTCTCGTTCTTTTTCACTTACTAAAACCGACATCTCATTTTAATTATTTAATATTTCTCTTGAAGATATTTGCCGTATGATTTTTTCATAGTTAACAAACTTTCTTTATTTTATTAATTAATTAGATATATTTAACAAAAATAATATTTTAAGAATTATCTTCTTGCTTCAAAACTAAATTTCTCATCAATTACTACCATAAATCTTCACTCCGTATTTGAGCCGGTCACTTCGGATACATCTGCTGTCAACTCCTCCTGTTTTTTTTTTTAGTATGGAATTTTTTGGTAAAATAAATTATTAATCTTAATTTTTATCCTATACATATACATAATAGTATAATAGTAGAGTCCTAGTCATTTTTATTTTTCTGGCTTTTTTTCACTTGCTAAAAATGACATCTTATCTTAACAATTTAATATTTCTTTTGAAGATATTTGCCGTCTGATTTTTTCATAATTAATAGACTTTAGTTTATTTTATTAATCACTTAGATATATTTAATAACATTAATATTTCTAGAATTATCTTCTGGTTCTAAAATTAAATTTCTCATCTATTACTACTGTAAATCTCCGCTCTATAATTGAGTCTGTAATTTCAAATTCATTTGCCGTCAACTCTTCTTTTTTTTTTTGGCAAGTTCAATAATTTGTGTTTGAAAAAATGACTCTAATTTTCGCATACGATGTCCATTTTCAACTCATAATATATGTGTTTTGGGGACCTCAACAATGATTAAATCAATGGCTTCGCCATTGCTAATAACGAATTTTGGGTGTTTGAATCCATATACTATGTTTATTTTTTCTTTTTCCTATTTTATTTTGAGCTAACATTTGTATTTTGCTCATGTTATTTATTCCAGTATTTTATGGAGTTTATAAGCCTATTAAGACATCTACTTAAATATTTTTACTATTATCTTTATATATTTCAATGCGTTAGAATTAAAAAGATAAATCATTCTATGAATAGTAATTCAAGTTCTTTAACTTGTTTTTATATAGTTGTATATCAATTTGTTTTTAATTTAATCGATTTGAAGAATATATATGAACTATCTTTCATCATTAATTCAAGTTATCTTTATCGGATGTAACATTTATTGACTGCTTTATTAAATTAGTATGTTTATTTTCACGTTGTTATTTTTTATTGTTTATTTATTAACTTATTTTATTCAATTGAATTGTAACCATTATAATTTTGTGTTAAGGATTTTTACTCCATTTTAACCTTCATTAATTTAAGATTTCATAGTATGACAGCACATATATTGTTTTACTCTAGGCACACATAAATGCTTTAATTTTCTTTTTGAATAATAAAGTTTACTCCTTTTGAATGGTTTATATTATCTGGTATTATATTCTCGTGCAACGTATGGTTGAAAAACTAGTATTATTTTAAGAATAAAGGTGGAATATTAAAATTTAGGTGAGAATACTATTGTCCAAAACTATTTTGTATAATTATATTAGCAATATACTTTTTGTTTAGTATGCTACATCATAATTATTTTATATGTCCTTAAAGTTTACTTGTTGTTATAATTATATCCTTAATTTATTTTTTGTTCGATTTTACGATCTTTAACATTCCATTTCTATAAGATCTTTTCTATTTTTATGTATAGCTTTCGTTCAAGACTTTCTTTACACTAGTGTCAAAAGACGAATGTTTTAGTGACAATTTTAAATAAATGAATAATAATTACAAAATATGTTCGCAATTTATTGCAACATAATATTTAGATGTTAATCATTATTTACGAGTCACATATGTTTATTTAAATATTATCCATAAAAATTCAATAAAAAATTAAGGAAAAATTAAAGTAATAAACAAAGATAAAGACATTCTAATGTAATTTGAATGTGGCGCTCTAAACAAATTTTGTGGTGCGAATATAATTAGCAAAATATTTGTCCACATCCGGCCTTTACACACAAGTATAGAATAAATAGGTAGCATATACAGATTATATATCTTATAGACTTCTAAACTAGTTGAGATAAGGTTAATTGAGATATTGGTCAGAAAAAAGGTTAGTTGAAATAAGGTTAATTGAGATATTGGTCAGAAAAAAGGTTAATTGAGGTATAAACCTTTATACTACATAAGGGTAATTGAGATACATAAGACTAGAATTTTATTCTACAACCATCAGTTGCTGGTTGATTCCTTTTGATGGAGATCGGGAAGGGTGCATATATGATAGTAATGGGTAGATGTTAATTTTTATTGAAGCACATTATAGAGTTGTTTTCATAAGAAAAACAATTTGTTCTAAAATATTATGATATGATAGTACATAAATGTCATTTAAAGTTTCTCTTTAATTCGCACTTTTCAAATTTTATATTAATATTAATATTATTAATAAAATTATTATGACTAAAAATATATAATATAATTGAATAGAATAAACAACAAAAAAATGAAACTTTGTTGTTTCCTTAGATAATTAACATGTATTATCATATAACAATAATTATTATAATTTAATTGAAAATATTTAAAGTATGGATATTACTTATTTAATTTTAATTTTAAAATGAAAAAGAAAATTTGAATCAAATCATTTATGATGGGCTAAACTAAATAGTTGTAAATATGCTTTAGACTCAAATGAACGAACTATAAAGTTATAGGAGGAAATGTAAAAGCTAAAAATTAAAACTTTACCCATAAAT
This sequence comes from Nyctanthes arbor-tristis, assembly GCA_963692815.1. Classification (NCBI taxonomy): domain Eukaryota; kingdom Viridiplantae; phylum Streptophyta; class Magnoliopsida; order Lamiales; family Oleaceae; genus Nyctanthes; species Nyctanthes arbor-tristis. The sequence goes on along the minus strand of CAVNYN010243470.1, from coordinate 59,738 downwards.
TTTGTGGTGGATAATATAGGACATTAATTACCACACACATATATACACACAAAGTGCATTTATTTATGCAGTTACTCATTAGATCATCTCAATTTCGTTTCATCCGAGCTAAAGGATTTTCTTGACGTGTTTGTAAGTACGGTCAATTAGTTTCAGTATTTGAGTAATGGATGTATATGCGCAATTAGTGGTGTATGCGCAATTAGTTACCCCCACTACCGTAGATTACTGAACTCGGTATTCTTGACCAATCAGGGGCCTACATGTCGATTCATGGGCCCTAGTTTATTATTTAATTTGGGCTCTAAATCTCACATATAAATCTCTAATTGATCATGAGTATCAAGTGCTCAGTACATCTGGAGTACTGTGTTTTTTTCCACATAGGTGTATTGGGCCATCTCCAATCAAAAACTCTATCTTCCCTTCCTCTGTCTTTCAAATAGAGATTTACAATCTCTATTTTTTTAACCTTCTTGAACTCATAATATCTAAATTTTGTTCAAATCTCTACATTTCCTATTTAACTTCATTTAAAATTATTTCACATATTTTACAAATTGAAAAATTAAATACCAAACATAATGAAATGAACAAGTGAGTCATTAATTAAGTGATTAACTCAATTAGTCAAGTATAATTAAACGAGATATTTGGCCCATTTTTTGAAATTAAAGCATTTATTTTGACGTCTGAATGCAAGTCGTACACTACATTTAAAGACACAAGGTAGAAAATAGATAGAATCAAAGGCAATTAGAACTAGTGCACCATCATGGTAATTTTACATTTATGTGTGTTGTTTCATTGTTTGAGTTTGGCTTGTTTTAATTTATTAGACGTGCATCGCTCGTCTACCATCAATATTTCTGTGTTTATGTGTGCTTGTATGTTTTAATTTGTCCACTTGAAGATGACATTGTATGTTTGTAGTAAAATATGTAATGTATGCATCTTTATTTCCACGATCCAAACTTTTCTTTTTTCATCTGAAATAGAACTACTCTATTAAATACACATGAAACAAAAAAATTTATTGCAATAAAAAACGAGATGATAAATACAAGATAACTCAAATTATATGAGGTGATAAAAAATGGTAACAAATAAAATATAAGGACTAAAATGAATGAAAAATATAAAAAATTATGAATACTAAAAAATAAAAAAAAAGATTAGGACTAGCTTGCAATTTACGGAGTGACATTTTTCGTAAGTCTCCAAACTGATTCTACTATATCCAACGCAAATCTTTGAATTTGGAGATTTAATATTGCTATCTCCAAAATGAAGTGTCCATTGGAGATGACCTCAGTCACAATTTGATTGTGGCGCCTTTATAATTAGGTACCATAATCTATGCGTATGTATGGATGTACGTTAACATATACATCCACATAAAAAGTAGGTGTCATAACGTCACCTTCTATAAGTGCTAGAAAATTGTTAGTATCAATGAATATGCACAATAAGTAGAAGTGCCTCCGTTCTATTACATTTGCAATCTCGTGGAAATGATATAATCTTAGATGTTTGGTGCTATAAGTGGTACCAAACCTACGCGTGGTGTACATCTAAACAAGCCCCATCAGTCCAGCCTATTACTCGCGCTGACCGGCTTTCAATTAATATGATATGTCCATATACACGTCATACATGCATTTGAGATTGAATACTGACATACTTCTGAAATTATTCAATTTTTTGCCGTAATCTTGAGCCAGGTGTAAGATTTATAGAATTTCAAATACCAAACGTTGCTATCAATTTTATGTAAAATTTTGGTGGTCCAGTAATTCAACGTTATCATGTTACATGCAAATAACAAAACATTATCGATTTTAAAACTATTAAAAAAATCCAAAGATATTGTTTTTAATATGTTATATATCGCCTAAACAACACCATTAATAGAATGGCTGCAGCCACCCACCATTAATTATTTTAAATTTAACCTTAAATCTTATCGTTAATCATATTAACGTTGATATCAATCTTTTTATATAGGAAAAGAAAACAATATGCTTCTGTATCGTATGTCTATTGGACCAAATAAAATTGATCATCATCGGACAGAATCTTTCATGTTAAAAAGTCAAAGGGAGATTAATACTTGTTTAATTCAATCACTTGAAAAGTGGAAATAATGACAAGGTTTAATGACCTTAATCCACAATTTCTGCAACATTTGGTGTAAGTTTGGTTTGACTACGTTGCATAAATGGAAAAAAATAAAATTAATTACATGTTTTTTTATCAAAATTAATTACATATTGAGCAAGTGTTTGTCTAGCTAATTATTTTAATCAATCCAACTTACCGACCCAGATAAATTCGTCTCCTGCTTTTACGAAATGTTTTGACTTTTGTTTTGTTTGATAAAAGAAGAAGAAGAAAAATAAATAAACACATTGGATTCTTTGGTAAGTGCACGGATGGATCATTTTCTTGCTCAATTGGCAACCAAAAATTATTATAATTGGACAAATTATTGATGGCAATAGTATCATTTCATTTCTTGTGGATTATAATTTTGCTTTTGAAATGTGCTGCTAGCCTACCCATGTGGACTGGTAATATCTGTCTCTTTCACTGTTCATCTTATATTGCTTTTCTTCTTTGAAATCAAATTCTAGTGTGACTAATGGATGGGATGGATGATTCCATTTTTCTGCGTACAGATATTTCTTATCCATTTGGTATCATTTATAATTAAATTGTGTTACAATATTATTTTGAAATTTGAATTTTTGTGACATGTGAGATTAATTTGATTGGTTAAATTTTATTGAAAAGTAAAAAGTTGCGATTTGATGTGATAGAATTATAATACATTCCTGTTATAGCACGAACCAAACCGAAAAAATATTGACAAATGAGTAAATGAAATCGAGAATAATACCAGTTTTTTTATATTCACAATGATTGTCATTATAACACTTACTGTCTCACACGTGAATGCATGTATGTACGCCATGTAAATGGGACGGAGAATATTATAAGAGTACTCACCATGAGTGCCATAAAATTTCATTGAGAATAACGCTTAATTTTTAACCACAAACTGAATATTTGTCACTCTTGTGAATTTTATGCCTGAAAAAGTAACAACAATGAACAAAAACTTGAAAATAGTGAGAGGCAAATCAGTGGTCATTGAGGGGAATTTTGAACTGCACATTGCTGAAGCAACCAGAGTGTGGGAAGCACTTAGTTGGATCAAGCCAAAAGCCAAAAATACCTCATCACTGTTACCACATCAACTGGTATTCTAGGCAGTACAATCTAACATAGTGGACAACTCTCGTCTTGGAATGCTTGCCGAAGACTACTGCAGAAATGGCATAAGGAGTTGGGGGACTTGACTATGCTTTGTCTTCATAGATCTGTGAATCACATTGCTCATAAACTTATTTGGGTGCCGAATTCTTTGTTAGAATGTATATATAAAATAGAATGTTTATTGCCTAACTTTTATTTCCAATGTAATTCTAGGGCTCCGGCAGACACCATCAATGAATAAAATCCATAGTTTAGGAAGGGGGCAAAAAAAAGAAAAAAGAAATCAATGAGAGGCACAATTATGCGTGCTTTGAGAGAAAATTGGGTGGCAGGGGAAAAAGGTCAAAAGGACCGGTTTTGAAAGTGTTACTAGAACTGCATATAAAAATAGTACTCCTTTTACAAAATAAATAAATAAATAAATAATAGTACTCCTTTTATTTTACAAAAATAGTCTAGTATACTATATCCGTCCTAAAAAGATAGTATATAATTCGAACTAAGAGTAGAACAGATTTTAGATAATAGAAATGTGAGAAAAGTTTATTGGATAGAAAAAATGATCCCTCCTCCTGTGTTACATATGCCCCCTATTTATAGGAAAAAAGAGAGGGAAAGTCAATTTAAAACAAGTTTACATGTCATCGCTTAGACTAGTCCCTACCGTATACTCGCTTGGTGATCTCTTTTATCCCGTCGCTAGCATATGATGGTAAAGTGCGGTTCCCTCCTTCCAAGCCTCTAGCGAGTAGCAGACGTGTGTGAAGCTATCCCTCCCTATCGGCCTCCCCTATATCATCATATCATAAGCTCTCTCACTCTCGTCAAAAGACTCTAGTATTTTGAAATGAGTGAGATGAATATATCATCATATCAATATACTTACAAATATGAATGTCTTTAAAGTTTTTTATTTCATAGTGTCCCCGATTGATGTATGTATTATTACTCCACGTCAACTACTTATGTTTTGAAAATATTTTCAAACAATTATTGAGACATGATAGTATATATATATATATATATAGAAAAATATAGGTAAAATTTAATATTTCAATAATATTAACTATTATTTCTTAACCTGCATGAAAATAAATACTAAACTATCTTTGTATATAAGACGATATTACCTTTATAAAAAGGCTAATTAGCACTATCTACTCCCAATCCTTCACGTTTCTACGTTTTTTGTCCCTAACCCTTGAGAACAGGTAAATTTACATTCAATTATTTAACCCTTCTAAAATGGACTCTTATCCTACAACTTTAATTATTGTCATAGAAAGCAATAATAATAGACAAGTGAAAAAAACTTATCAATATTAGTAATATTTTTCTAAACTAGACGGACGTCATTATGTCATTAATGTCCCACGTGGCTGTATATATCAAACCACGAATATATAACAACGTAGTGTGCATATATATATGTAGTCATTGGGATATATTAGTGACAAAATAACACCCATATACGTGTGAACATTTTCAATCAATATTGGATTTTTAACAAGCTTCTAAATCATGTTATTATTGCAACTCAGGAAATCATGTAATTATTAATAGAATAATGATATTTATCTAGATCAGAGACCAGTCTCTAATTTAGTTGTTATTTTCTTATTGGTCATTAGATAAATATACATGCATTTATGCATCTCTACTCATCGCGAATGTAATAGTACCAATTAGACTGAAAACCGATTTCTAATTTAACTAAATAGCATTACCTTTATTAATGTACGCTTATTATTTTTAATGTAGTAAATTTGAATCAGCAGTTAGAGTGTGTTATAATTATTTTAAGTTAGAAGAGTAGACAGCGTCAAAGAAAGTGAAAATTGATGGTAAAAATGACGGTTTCTAGAAGTAAAAAAACGGAAAAAGGACAAACATGAAAGGTTGGGATAGATAATAGTGAGAGGCACTATTACTTACAGTGCGTGACTTGGGTGCCAACGAAGTGAAAAATTGGGTGGGTAGGGGGAAAGGACTAATTCTCGGGGTGTTACTCCCCTTCCTCGATTATATATAGGCTTGTTTTCGTTGACGTTTCAAATATATAGACTTGTTTCTAGTTTGAGTAGTTATTATCTATCTTTTTATAAAAATAGCTTTATTTAGTAGAGTAATTCTACGGAAAGATGAAAAAGTGAAATTAGTAAATGACGTGCTCATGTAATACAATTCCATTGGATGTTAAACACATGGATACTTTTTTATTACCCACATATCACTTATTCATGTCATAATTTTATATATCTCTAGAATTTTTTAGGCATGTAATTTTAAGAAGACATAAAAATTGACATTTTTGAGGCGTTGAACGCAGGGATACTTTTTCATCGTCTACGTGTCACTTGTTCACGTCACAATTTTATATCTCTGTAGGATTTTTGAGGCATGTGATTCGAGAGAGACATGAAAATGCAATGTGAAAAACTTACTTGGTGATTCATTGTATGATTATCATATTGACAGTTTTCATTATCCAATGAAATTATATCTACCATATCATTTTTCATGTCGAATTTCATATTTCATATCTCTCTAAAATTATTGGTAAAACAAATGCTACCAATTAACAACATCAGTTTTCAAGACTTCGGAACAAGATCCCAGGTGATTGTTGTTGGTCTTGTTCAAAAGTCATAACTTCATGAGTTATGCTATTTAAACAAAAGAGAATACAAAAAGTTAAATAAAACTGACACATAATTGGATCTTTTTTAGACATGTGACCTTGTTTTTCAACACATCACAACACTTTTAAATCAATGACAATTATATGAGCCACATATCTATTTTGTCAAACTCATAGTGCACTCTATTTATCCTCAAGTGCCATGTCATATTTTTTTATCTTTTTACATTTTTAAGTATTGTTGAGGGGGAAAAAGGTCTAGACCTATTCGGTTCCCTGTTATTTCAGTCCAGTTCAGTTCCATTCGGTTTAAGAATATGCTTGTTATTGACACAATTTAGGTGCTGAATTTTGGCTGTGTGGCGATGGTGATCTAGTGATTGGTTAATGAAGATGACTTTGATGATGTTAGTCAGTGTTGACATTGGATTTTGACGTAGGCTTCATTCAGTAAACTACGTGTGATGTGGGGTGATGATTAACTATAATGGTGTGTCGGAGTGCGTTTGATATGAATGTGTGATCACGATTACGATTAGTATTTTTGGTAGCGTCATCGCATGTGGTACGTGATCATGTCTTGCTTGTAGTTTGGTAATGACGATAAATTGTGATTAATTGATGTGGTGATTGTGACTAATTTATGATGATTATGAAGATGGTGGCGGGGCCGAAGTACCGTCAAAGAGCCGCGGTATGGTGGTACAACAATAGTAAGATGTTGGTGCTTTAAATGAGTTTGTGACGAAGACGACGTAATCGATATCGGGAGATATATATTGTTATTACTTATTTTATAGGTGGGCACAATTGATTTTGAAGAAATGGTTGACAACTAATAATTTTATTAATTATTATTATTATTATTATTATTATTATTATTATTATTATTATTATTATTATTATTATTATTATTATTATATATACACAACTGAAAAATGCGCTAGTTGCCTTCGACAATGAGTGAAAAACCGTCAGAATTCACCGTGATTTTACAAAAGAACATCGTTATTTATTTATCGAATCGAATTGAATTGAATCGAATCGTTGGCTTCGATTCATTGGAAACTAAAGCCCTTCTATTTGTAATGAAGTTTTACAAAATTTTTTATAAAATAAAATAAATTGATTATGTTACCCTTAAATTATTTTTTCCTCACTCATACAAAACACATGGTAAATAGAAAAATTATCGTATTTCTAAAAGATTTTGTGAATGCTTATTTACAAATATCATTTTCCTCGGAAACTAAGACGCTGCAAGTGCATAAATGCAAACCTTATATGGAGATGGTGTCCAATAGATTCCATAGAATGTAGCGTAAGCCTCTCCTAATTTTTAATGAAAAGTTACCCTTGAAATTGTTTGGTTGTGAGCTTGAGGAACAACATTGATTTCCATCAACATACTTACATTTTAAGCAAGATCAAGTCGCTTTTGGCACATAAGGATAGTGGTTCGTGTATCTTTATTTGCCGCAAGGTGAATAACGCTACTCACATCGTTACCACATTTTCTGTATCTCATGATTTTCATTGTAATTTTATCAACCGAGTACCAATGTTTCTATGTTTGGCCGTTGGCCAAGGTCAATAATATAACCATATTCCACTTCCCAAAAAAAAAACAGAGAGAGAATTTGTGTCATATTTTCCTTCCAGTTAAATAACATGCCTCTATACAAAATTATTATTCTGACATGATTTATTATCATTTTTATATTCAATGGGAGATAGGGAAGGGAAAATATGAGAGGGAGATTTGTGGTTTAAACTCAAAACTCTTTACTCAGAATTTGATTATCTTAATCATTACATCACTTATTCAAATCACCATATGATTTATTTTTCGGTTTTGGTATTTGCAATTAGGTAAATATCAATTTTAAGTCTTAATAGATCGGGTCCAACAAGAAAAGATAATCTGGCCCATCTCATCAGTGTACCAGTCTGCAATTATTGCACAAGCCCAAAACCCAACTTGCTAGCTAATAGGGAAGTATTTGGAGTTCCGTTCTAGCGCAATATGTATCATACATTATGACACCATATGATCACGTAGTGTGAATCGAAATACGCTACATGATTAATCATAACCATATGGCATGTCATGATGAATGTCACGTGGCTATGCAGTGTTATAGTGTGCCATACATATAATACTAGATTAATTTCCGAAGTATTTGTATGACACCCTAAACAAAATTAAAAACGAGAGGAAATTTTAATGAGAACTCATACCGATCGCCATCTCACTAGATGAGTTGAACGATAAACACTGTGTTTGACAATTATTTTAAATTAATTTAAATAAATGATGTTTAGTGTAATTTTTTTTTAAAAAAAAGTTTGATATAAATTTTTTTCACGTGATTACTGTTTTATTTTTTTAAATACATCTTTTTACCATTTTTTTTAAAAGACAACTAATAACATGATGGAAGGTCCTTATGTACCAAAAATTTAAACTTTTTTTTTGAATTACAAATTACAAATTTGTATTATAACAGTACAAATGTTTATATATATCATACTAAAACATAACGTCAATAAAAATCAACAATACAAACTCTCATATTAAGGAAATACAGACTACAATAAAATATAGAAAATACCATGTATAGGAGAATCGAACCTATCTCGCCCTTGACTCCTAACGAAATGTGCTAAGCCTCCTTAGCTAATAAAAAAATTTAAACTACTTGATAAGGCTCCATTAGATTTTGATTTCCTCAAAATCAATTTTCATTCAAACTTATTTTCAACCATACATTCACTTATTAAAATAACTAGTTGTATATCGGCGCGTTATATGGAATATAATAATTAGTAAAAAAAATACATCAGTAGTAATTTGAAAAACTAAATAATTATAATTTTATTGCGTACTGCATACTCATATACATATGTTATTAATATACATAAATAGATTGAAATTGAAACGAATAATATTTTGAAAAGTCACAAAGTTAATTAAATTGTCATTCTTAAAACAATGCTCTTGATTAATAAAAATGAGAATGAAAAACTTTTACACAATTAATTTCATATTGAGAATAAAAACTAAGTAAACGATGGAAAAAATAGAAGACCAAATTTATAAAACTCTAGAATTACCTTATACCTGTATGCTTAGTCAGTATGATCTAGATGATATTTATTAGAATGAATTATTTTTCATATTCATTCTTCACCATATATTCTTAGAAAAATTATATTTCGCATTTCATCACTATTCATTAAATCTACTCTAAAAAGCTAAAGTACACCGTGTCCTATCACAAAAAACCTAAGGGAAGCAATATTATAACAAATAATAAATTCTATATGACTTACTGTTTATCCCTAACATTAATTTTTAACCACTTACTATTCTAAAAAGAATTAAAAGAATTTATTATTTTTGTTCTAAGTTATTATCATCAAATATTATTACTATCGTATCCTCTTAATTTAAATTTTTATTAATATATAGGTTCCCAAAAAAAAAAACAAATAATAAATTAAATAATATACTAAATATATAGCCCTAGATTTTATGTCATGTGATTTATATCGTATTGAATTAAAGCAAAAGTTTTAAAACTTATTTGATTTTATTTTATTAGTATATCATCAATCTCATGAGTAATCACTTAATCGAAATGAGAAGAAGTCTTAACAACCCAATGCTTAGAATTTGAATCAACTGTTAGAATTTTGAATAAATATTAAATCTTTCAAGATAGCCTAAAAACTAATTAATAGAATATATAACAAATATTAACGAATAACAAATAGTATATTGTATATATAATAAGAAATATATAAATTTTTATATATTATTATAAAATAAAATAATAGCAAAATGTAACAGATAGATAAGTATTATCTTTTTTGCTAAATAAAATGAATAAATATTAGTATTACTATTATTATTATGAAATAAAATAAAAAAAATAGAAGAAACATATAAAAGTAAGATAGTAGTTTTGACGGGAAAACTTATATATGATCACTATTCTACTTTAATATATATAAGATAAGATAAGATTTTACACGTAGATTTGTAACTTTTCTTTATTTTTCAACCACACTTCGTCTCAAAAAATTACTTTTCACAAAATCAATTCCTAAGGAAAAAAAATCATATGGGCCTTAATGATATCATTAAATAAAAAAAAAAAAAGTAAATTGATCTAAAATAGTTGCCAAATAGCTTGAAAATCTTATGGTGTTGACTAGCTAGCTGCAACCTAGCTGCCTCTTGCTGCGTGCCAGCACATCGGAGTGAAATTTATATGTTGTATTTAAAAAAATGATATAAAACTATGTGTATGATATTATATGGTTCTATAATATATGGTGTTAGATTAAAGCTGTTGTATTTATTAACGAGGGTGAAGATGTTTTCTCACTTATTGACATAAAAATGCTTTTTATGCCCATATTATCCCTCTTAATCAATTCCTTCGTCATTTTTCTGCCACAATTTTATAGTCAAATTTATAAGCGTTGAGAAATTATATGCTAATCATCAACAATTGTCAGAGGTTCCCTACAAAGAGAGAAAGGAAAAAATGACTATCCGTGTTCCCATGACAATTCAATATTTGTTACAAATGATCTCCCATTAAAAGGTACTATCTCCGTCTCAATTATATACTATATAAGATTGTTTTCTTTTTCGATTGTCACAAACATATTGGAATATTTTTAAATTGAGGAGTACTTATTTGTTATTTTACTTAAATAACCTTATTTAATTTAATTTATCTAATGAAAATTAGTATTATAGTCAATACTCACAAAATAAGGGTAGATTATTTTTTTCTTAAAAAAATGGGTAGATTAGAAAAATCACCTGTAAATTTTATCTTTCCATATACTTTTTTTTGTTTTTTGGCTATATTTTTAAATCTGTGTAAAAAAGTAAACAAGTCTACATAAATTGAGATAGAGAGAGTAACATATACTACTACTCCTACTTCTTAGTTTGGCTTAGCATTCACATTTTTTACGTCTTTTAAATTTGAATAATTCAATTTGGTCAAATAAATTATGCACATATCTCATGAGATTGAGATTCACTTGTAATAAATATATAAATCTTCACTATTCAATTCTAATCACGCGCACTCTTATTTCAAGAAAGAAAATAATGTGAAAAATATATGAATGCTAATGGTGAAGTAAAAATTGCTAGTATTATATGAGAAATTATCCAATTTGTTGTGTACAAGATGATACTTTTATCAGCCTGACTGTGAGTGAGTTTCCCACCACATGGTTACCAATCGCAAAGGAGATTTTCTTTACTATTGATTAAAAAAATGTGTTGAATGATTTTTGTCCGTTCTCTTCTTCCTTCTTCCCCTCTTCCGTTGCAATATATTTTCTTCTCCTCTTTTACTATCCAATTTTACGGTCGGATTCAAAGGAAAAAAATTAGGAGTACCTTATTATAGTACTTCATGTCAATGAGGAATTCACATGTTAATTCTTAGACTCTAATTTTGTTATATATGAGTTGTTGATTAGTCTGAAGTATTTTATTGAGTACTCTCTTAAAGTACCGGTGTTTTCTCAAATTTACGGTAGTGCGGTACGCTGGTGTGTGTATATTTATATTATATAATATAAAAACTCAGTAGTAATTTTATTTAGGAGAGCATCAAGAAAATGTTCCCTGGGATACAAGATTCTCTATTCTACACTCAACGGACAACGCATTGGTTGCAAATTCCCAAAATGGCATTAAAGTTGTGACGTAATTTTTGAATAAAAAAGAGGGTTAATTGTAGAGTCAGATCTCATATCTGGACCAATCTGCACTTGAATTTCCATTTGTTGAGGAAAAATCGGAGAAAAATCTGAGAGCCGAAGGAATCGAAGATTTGGATTTCGATTTTTCCGAACGCCGAAAAGTGGATTCATCATCGGAGAAAAGGGTGAGGAATCGATTGCATTTTGAGTTATTTGGATTTTGATTGAGTGTGTATGGCGTACCGGAGGAGGCAGCAAGTGGGTCGGGTTTCTACAACTCTAAGGGAAGATGTCTATGATCATTCGGACAATAATTACGATTTTGCGCCTCCGCCGGCGCCGGAGGACAGTTCATCGTCGTCGTCTTCTTCTTCGCTGGCTGCTAAAGCAATTAGAGCTTCCTCGGCTTATCGGGATTCCTCGCTGTCTTCGGCATACGGACAGTCCGCTCTATCTTCTCCTCGCGAGAGTATTCCCGTTCGCTCATCCTCTCCTTCCTCCAATAAGGTTTGACTTCGGCGTTTTCCTCTCTTGGTATTTCAAGGGCTTTTAATTTCTTGTTCTTCTACTACTCAGTTTCATATCATGAGATCTGCCAAATTACTGGATAATCATTGTTTTTCTGTGAGTATGATTTCTTAGTTTGCTTTCGTGTCTAGTATTGATTACTGGTGTAACGATGCAGTCTTTACCGGCCTCCCTGCCTTTTTATACATGCTGGCACTTACCGTTTCCATTGGCAGAATGGGAATAGCAACTACGGTCTGAAAATAGTTGTGTGATGAAACAGAGGACGGCTTATGCAGTATTTGATTTTGGCCTGCAGTTAAAGTATCTTTTAGGTGAATATACATTTGAGAATTAGTTAAGTTCATCTAGATGTCAGTATGATAGTCCACAAGAAAAATATACTTTCTGTTGACGACTTTAGAATTTCAGTTTAGAATACAGAGCAAGACGAGTGGAGAGTATATGTAGCAATGGTATTGGGAAAATAAACCATCTTTAGTCTTGTATGTTACAATTCGGAAATGTCCATTGTCCAGACGTGCGCGTAAAAGTGACATATATTGTGAGCCTACCAGAGTAAAATTTGCTGGTGCCATACTCCCAAAATTGAGATATGCTTGTGAACCTCCCAGAATTAATCAATTTTGATGATAGCCATGCAAATTTACAGGTTGACTTTGTTGCACATAGTTGATTTGAAAATGGAAATGAGAGCAAAATTACCTATGTTTTGTAATTTGCATTATCGGGGCCCCACTAGAGTATTATTAATTAATGTTAATATGATATGAATATAAATTAGAAATAAAATACAATATTATTAATTAATGTTAATATGATATGAATATAAATTAGAAATAAAATACAAACTTATTATAAATGTTACTGATAAGGATTGATGTGATGCTGATGATGTTAGTCGAGATTAATGACATCCTATATACAAGATAAAGGACAATTAGAAATGTTAGTGTTGCGACTTTATTCGTGATGATTAGTTAGTTCTTAGTTGATATATGTACATAAACATATCCGATGCACTGGTCATCAGATCATTTACTTCACAGTTAATGGCATGTATGTGTTAATAGTTCCATGCTTCTATTTATAAATTTGTGCTCTTAGTTGAACTAGCAAATGTATCGGGCGTATACGACTGTACTTTTCCCCTTAGTTATTGATGGCAATTCCTGGATGTTATTCTTAGATTGAACGACTAAGACATGCCAAGGAATTTTTTTTTCCAGTTCAATCCTTTCCTTATTCCCCATGGCTTTTGAGGCTTTCACTTTCAAGCCCACCTCAAGTGAGTATATTATAAAAGGTCTTATAACCTGCACCTTCAAGTCCCACTAACAAGGATGACGCTTCAAGGTAGCTATGGGGATTAGTGTTTGCTTGCTTATAGTTAGCTTTTCTAAGCATCTATTATTAATGACTACTTTAAATGTACATCGGATGTTGCACGGTAACATCAAAGTATATACATATGGTAAAAAATTTTAAATTGTTGATCAAATGTTAACATGCTATACAAAAAAACCTAACACAATAATAAAGTAACTTTATATTATTGAGTTACTAAGGTTTTCTTGATGGTAGTTAATTTTACTGAAATGAAATTTACGATATCATTATTGCACAAAATAAATCTGTAAATTTATAATCATTAATAATTTCCTGAAAAGGTGTGTTATTCAAATAAATAACTTAAAAAAAAAATAATTTACTAAACATCTTCGAGAAGGTTTCCTTTCCAAGCTTAGGCATGTTTAGATTGAACATAGATCTACACTCTTATGCAATCCACATATCAATTGGACATGGTGCTTTAGTAAGGGAAGAAGTAGTGAGATTAGGGGCATAAAGGAAGAAGAGGTGAGATTAGGGGTACAAAGTTTGAAAAAGTAACACTAAATAACATTTACATTCACATAACCACTAATTAAATAAATGTTAGGGTTTGTCCTGTAGCTAGAATTCTAGCTTTTGCTATGAAAATAGATTATTGTTTGAAATGTCTAGTGGAAAAGTAGAGAGAGATTATAGGGAATTGTGAAAAAGTGAGAATATGTGATTGGTTTGTGTTTGAATTGTTGAGTTTTTTGGTAGTGACAAAATAAGCAGTAGAGAACAAGGCATTAATTACACAATTAGTGTTATTATGAATATATATATGTATATAACCGCTCATTTTAATATTGTAATTATTTCACAAATGATAAATGTCCATGTTAATTTGGTTGTTACAATGTTAATATAATAATATTAAAATAAATTTGTTGCTTCATGTTCAACAACAAATAGAGAATAGGAGAATCTTACTCTCAAAATCAATATTTAAATACAAAAATATCAGTCTTTCCATTTCACTAAGTTTCCAACATGCAAAATCTGCTCAAATTGAAAGCACGTTGATACAATCTTCTTTATTATTGATCTCAACTTGAAAAGGCATAGTTGTAATTCTTTATCATACACTATACTTTTATACATAACAAGAAGTATTAGCTTGAATGGATGACATATGCTAGCTTTGTGTTAATATTGCGGTTAACTTGAAATTGGCCTCTAAAATAAATAAATAAAATTTTTAGTGATGTTGAATTGTAACATGAGAAATTAATGGGGTGGAAAAAGGAGAAAGGGCAACATATGGGAATTAAGAAAGAGGTAGGGACAAAGGCCGTATCCAAATGTTTTACAAGGATTCCACCTTTTATATTGTAGAAATGAGAGATATCAAGTAATGAGTTCTTTATCAACTAGAACATGGTATGAGTCCCTTTTCCCCTTTGTTGACTTTATAGTGACGGAGGATAAGGGAGGGAGGGTTGGAGAACACATCATGACAAGTGGAGGGTGATAGGAATTAATAAGAAAGGATTGATAGTGGTGGTGGAGGATCAAGGAAATCAAATAAATAAATAAAATTTTTAAGGATCTTATGAGTTGTGATATTATTGCCATCATTTACCTTCTATTTCTATTTTAAAAGAGAAATAAGTGAAACTGATCATATTCCACATATTAAAAGGCTTACATGTATCGCTATTACACAAATCTTCACCACTAATTTTGTTTTTATTTTGACTGAAAAATAGAAAGTTAACCAGTGCACGGAGGTTCTTTAAGATACCTCTATTTCTATTAATATATTAGAATTAGAATTTGTTGTTCTTTTGTTAATTTGAGAACTTATCATTTTCTGTTCTATCTATTACTTCAGCTAAACTATCAATTTTGTAATTTTGTTGTAGTATGAATATTCAAGATAGTGTATTGTTCATTATAAGAAAGTTTGTGCACTTCTCTTCTGTAGTGTTTCCTATGATGTAGTAATTTATCTTGTGCACCCGAAGTTATATTCAAGTTCATTAATGGACTTTTTGTTGTTTAACTAAACTGGTGCACGGGGTTCAATATTATTTCACCACGATGCCCTTTCATTTACCCATATTCACTGGAACCAGCCTTTTATATTTGCCCGATGGATTTAACAGCATGATGTTTTCACATTGTCCAATTCATTTAAATCATGCTAGATATCATTATAGTTGCTGAGTTAAAGGACACTCGTTAGACATATGAGCAATTCTTGAGATGTTTTTATCTGTTCAATGTAAGATCGTCTTTTATTTTGACTTTACTTAAAATCTCAAAGAACTTGTGTTCTATTTATTGAGTCTTTTTCCATTAGATTTGATCTTAGAATTTGAAATTTGTTAAGCTTGATAAATGATATGCATAACTTTTATAAACTCCTATCGTTTCTACTGTATATAATGTAGACTGTTTGTCTCTTATGCTAACTTGGATTATCTACTATAGTAATACATTTTTTATTGAAATGTAGGATTCTTTTGACCGTGATTCCACATCAACGAAAAACATGAATGAACCTAAGCAAGGATTTTGGGGGGTGCTTTCTAGAAAAGCTAAGGCAATTATTGATGATGATAATGCGGCTCAATCAAATGAAACATCAAGAC
This sequence comes from Nyctanthes arbor-tristis, assembly GCA_963692815.1. Lineage (NCBI taxonomy): Eukaryota > Viridiplantae > Streptophyta > Magnoliopsida > Lamiales > Oleaceae > Nyctanthes > Nyctanthes arbor-tristis. Next base: position 43,568 of record CAVNYN010243470.1, on the reverse strand, counting down.
GAGCAAAATTTCAGATGTATGATAAATCAGCGAAGGGCCAGGTAAGAATTCCTTTATAAATTACTCCCTCAAATACATGCAAGAACTACAAGAATTAAAAATATATTTCTATGTTATGTACTTTCTAAATTTCCTCCATCCAAATATTAGGAAAACTTCACTCTTACTCTTGAAAACAGGCCGTTCTAAACTAACTATATTCTTTGCTATAAAAATATCTAAGGTTCTATGCTTACATTAGCAAACATTGTCTCTGTTGCAAGATTCATCAAGCTTTATTTTCATCATGTAGTAAGAGATGTCTATTTCTCGAGATGCATAACTCTGATTCCATTTCTTGTATTTCTGTTATTGTGTTTGCAGTATCAGTCTTCGCAAGGCCGTCAGAAGACAGACAGTCCATCACTACAAAAGGGACTAGACGCAATTGCATCATCCCTTAATTACATTGGCGGCACAATTGGTAATGCTTTTGAGGTATGTTTCTTTATGACCTTGTTCTGGAAGTAGGGTAAATATGCTGTCATTTGAGATTTTAAATCAATTTTTGTGTATCCAAAAATTCGTAGTGTCATGTTAGAGATTTTCACAGTTCACAGTAGTAGACTGTTACAAATAATTATGGTTTCAGTGTGTATCCAACTGAATAGCATAGGTTTTGGTTTCTGGAAGTAAAGAAAAAAATTCTTAGTGTCATGTTGGAGATTTTCACAGTTCACAGTAGTACATATATGCAAATAATGAAGGGTTCAGTCTCCTTCAAATTCAACTGGACATCAACATATGTGAAATTCCTATTGCAACCTAACAGCATTATCATCACTGTCTGTTTTCCCTCTGGCTTATTGACTTATTCAATGCTGGCTGCAATTTTACCGTCAAAATGACCTGCGCCAGAAACTGCCTGTGGGATTATGAAAATATAGTCGGTTGAGCTTGAAGGTTTGTGGATAGATGATAAATGATAAAAAAAATAACAAGTCCATATTGAATCACATCTCAATCATCGAAAGAGACTTGTTACAATTTATATATTTATATCTTGGGAATGGATGTGATTTCCTGTAGATGCTACCAATGCCTTATTTATCGTCTAAAAGAATAATTGAATCTATGGTTGCCTTGTACAATTGTGCCAAACATGGTTCAAAGAGAGGTCTGATTTCATGTACTCTTTCTATCCCATTGAGTGTATTTCCCGTGGGTGCATAGTTTTTAAGAATGAGCAAGTAAAACATGATGGAGTTGCGTTAAGATTCATAGTGAAATATTTCGTCCTTTTGCCTCTGTTATGAGTCTTTATCATTGATTTATGACTTTTATACTAAATTTAGTCATTTCAAAAAGATTGATGATCAATAAGTGAAAACATTTTAAGGCAACGACAGACATTTTCTATTAGAGAGCGTAATATCATATAAAAATAATATTTGGTTTTTGTGCAAGGGTGAATTGAATCTAAATGGTAAGGTGTTAATGTGGGATTAGTGTATGGACCACGAGGAACTTTTCCTACTTGGTTGTAATACAATTAGTTTAAAAGACTGATATGTGGATGCTTTCACTTTTACCTATAGATTAGAAGATGGCGAGTATTGTGCATCAGGTCTATTGTTATTCCTTTGATCTTCGAGTTGAATTAGAACACAATATCTTTCTTCAAAGAAATTAGGGAATTTTGAGTTCACTTTTCTGATTCTCGCAAGAACCTCATAGCTTTTCATGTTGATCTACCTTTACAAAATGGCCTTACCTTTAAATGGTGGAATGTGGAGTTACTTTCAGAATTTCAGACCTATAGGATGGATGCTTTTCCCTGTTGAGTAGCAATCTTAAAAAGGAAACTAGTCATCCAATTTCCTATATTCTCCTGCCATCCCCTGACGAGAAAAGGCAAAAGCTATTTTAAATATAAATAATAAACTAAATAAGAATGAAAATAAAACAAAATGACAGGTTAATATTTTCCTTGCATTTGGGGTGGATGCCTAGAAGATTTTTTCTGCATGACCGCTTGCACTTCCTCAAACATTTGACTATATTAATTGCTAAACAATATTCTTTTGCAGGAGGGTTTAACAACTGTGGAGAACCGCACAGCTGACATTATTCAAGAGACTCGCAAGATTCAGATAAGGAAAAAGAACAATACTTCCGTATCCCAGAACCAGACTTCTAATATTGATAGCTTACGGCAACAGCCAATGATGCAGAGTGGTACACGTACCGATATGGAAACACAATTGAAGGCATCTCGCGACGTAAGGTGGCAACTGTGTAGCACTGGTGTAAAAGTGACACTGTGCACGTCTAGTTTGTGTTTTTGCTGTACTACATCTTTAGGAAACTAATGCCACCTTGAGTGAAGTTTGGATTGCATTAATGTGATAAGAGATGTTCCAAGCTAATGGGTTGCTGCTTCCCCTCATAATAGATTATAATTTAGTTAATTGTAATTTGTTACAATTTTACTTCATATATAATTTGAAGCAATTTTAATCAAGCTTTTCATGGACCCGCAAAGGCTTCATCGTGTGCTCTTCCGATCTGATGATAATGGGAAACCAACGGGCAGCAACCATAGATCTGGTTTTTAAAAAACATTTCACATGTACCGTGGTAACCATTTCTTTGCGGTGCTCTGAGCGCCTTCTCTCTGTTGAGACTGCTCACCAGCTTGTTTGTATGTTATTACAGTTTGCTACAGAAGTGGTAGTGGTAGATATATGAAACAGGTGAATGAAGAATGTTGGCAGGAATTTAAATATACCTCCTTAAAGTTCACCTACATCTTTTAAAAATATTTTGATGCAAGACTTGTTAGACGTTAGTGAGATGCTTGATATGTGTCTATTTTGAATTTTAGGTTGCAATGGCAATGGCTGCAAAAGCAAAGCTTCTTCTGAGAGAGCTGAAGACGGTGAAGGCCGATCTGGCATTTGCAAAGGAGCGCTGCGCACAGCTTGAAGAAGAAAATAAAGTTCTAAGGGAGAGCCGTGAAAAAGGAGACAACCCAGAAGATGACGATTTGGTAAGCTCTCTCTCTCTCTCTCTCAAGGGTTCCAACTCAATTCCTGCCACGGGGAAACTAAATATAATACAAAGCCCATGCTTCCCATTCTCACTGCTCTCCTATCATACTTCTCTTTTGCTCTGCTGTTGAGATCACTACAGCAACAGCACAACCCATGACCTCGCCACCATCCATTTTATCATTTTCTCCTTTTGCCAGTATTAACATGTATTTTTGTGTTTGACAATGTATGTAAATGTAATTATGCTTTTCTTTCCTATGTAAATGTAATTATGCTTTTCTTTCCCTCCGTAATGAGGTTAAAATGCATTCCTGTGCTCATATCATCAATGTATATGTACAATATACATACTGACCAGTCTTTTGCAAATAATTGGTCATCAGATAAGGCTCCAACTTGAGACTCTTCTCGCCGAGAAAGCTAGATTGGCGCAAGAGAATTCAGTTTATGCACGGGAGAACCGTTTCCTAAGAGAGATTGTTGAGTACCACCAGCTAACAATGCAGGATGTAGTATATTTGGATGAAGGTAGTGAAGAGGTAACTGAAGTTTACCCGATTAAGGTAACTACAGCCGCTAATCAACAGCCATTTAGCACTTTGCCTTCCCTCTCTCCTACTGTTCCTCCAACCCCTACTGTTCCCACTGGGGCAATTTCTCAAGTGACTTCAGATGTCTCTCCTTGTTTCATGCCATCTCTCGACTCTAAAGAGGTTCCTGACACCATTACCTCTCCAAACCCCTATATCCAAATGCCTGCAGAAGATCGTAGAAGACACTAAGTCAATTTACCTTGAAGATGGCTTTGATTTGGTTTCCATCTCGTTGAAGAAATGGTTGGAATATCAGTTGTATTGTATTCTTCTTGATGTTGGTATTGATCAGCTGTAATATGGGATTGTCATCTCTTACTTTGTTGTCATTGTCTCAAAAGGAGCAGAAAGAATTTTTTTCCTTTTCCCTTTTTCATGATGGAGAGCCACGGGTTGGGTCCAAGGGGTGAGTTGAATGTGTATTTATTTTGTGCTTTCTGCATCAATGTGGAAGGTTGATTAGAAATTGTATTAACTTATATCGGTGACAGAATGTTTCTACTTTCATTCTTTTGTTATTTCCATGGACAGAATTTGTCCAAGTGCATGGTTTTAACGAGTTTTTGGTGCTTGTACACTGGCTTATATTAGATAAATCATTTCTTGGTATTATGCTTGCTAACGCTACTCCAGTTCAATTACTTGAATCTGTTATCCCTTTCTAGTTAACAGGGCTCTCAATTTGGAATTTCAACCTCAATCATTTTGTGGGTTTAATGCAGATGGATTTTTATAGATTCTAAGTTAAAAGGCATATTTACTAAAGAGTAGTATTAGTATTTAAATTGGTTTAGTTGATAGTTTTACATTGGGAGATGAGTGGACAATTATAAATGCATGGAGTTTGTTAACTCATTCAATCTCTGGTCAAAATAAATACTCCCTCTGTAGGCTCATTTGATTTTCATTTGAAAATGAGGTTACATGTGTGTGAGGCCGGGAATCATCAATTTCAACATTTATAGGTGATTCTTGGAAGTTTCATGGACTTTTTATTTTCTTAAATTGCAAAATTAACCCGACACAGACGGATCGTGTTGGGTAAAATTCTTAGCGTGGCAGGTCAGGTCGCCATTGCCATCCCTAGACTGACAGGTAGGGCGGGCAGTGGGGCAGTCTTTTCATGCTCCACCCTCGCGGGATTGAATTCACACTGCGTCTTGTCATTTTCAAGGCGAAGTAGGCCCGGTCTACTTTCGATTTGGCACATGGTAGACTCTTGTTCTACCATTAAAAAAACTTGAACCGGCTCAGTGACTCGTGACGAGTCAGGCATTTTCGATCCAATTCGCACAAGCGAATAATTTTTGCCCCGTTCAAGGTGGGGGTTTATTTAATTTGGTTAGATATGTTTTTCCTTTGCCATCTCTAATCAAAGGTAAGAATAACATGTGTTACCCTTTTGGGTTACCATGATTTGATTGACGTCAAGTCGTCCACTAACCTAAATGGAAGATGTGGATTAAAAAAAACACGTATCTATATAGGATTGTGTTTCATGTTTCATGCCTTTTTTGACAATGATCGTGTTTCATCTCGTATTGTCGTGTCTAGAATGTTTCAATTTTCAAGTGTAATTTTGACATTTCACGTCTCACGTATTTTAAAATACTGGTTTTGAGTCCAATGTGCATCTCAAAATTGGTGCTTTTCAAACCTTTAGCTTGAACATGTTATTATCATAATATAATATATTTGTTGTGCTTTAGGAAACAATTTCTTTTTTTCAAAAACAAAACCGATATAGACTGTCAATAAAAAACTTTTTTTAAAAAAGATGCATGAGAAAATAAAAGCCAAAGTGGCATATAATCAAACTATATCTTCGTAATTGTATGTGACAATGAAACGGCGGCGATGGCATGAGCAATACCATTCTTATCATGAGAGTCGAGGGACATGGTTACATGATTTGCAGCGACATTTCTCAAGCAACTTAGTAATTCCACTAGGTAATGGAGCCAAGGGATGAAATGAAAAATCACAAAGTAAGGCTAAAATTAATTGCAGAGAATCTGATTAAGAAACTCCACTATGATCCCAAATTCCTTGACCAGTGCTAGGCCTTCCAAAACAGCCATGGCCTTGGTAGCAAAAACATCTGGATTTCCCAAATTTTAGATGGCCTTGGCCACAATCATTGTGCTGTTTTTCATCATGAACTGCAATTCCAATTGCATAATGATTATATCTGACACCGAAATGGTTCCGGCAATTCAGTGTTGATGTGATTTCGGTGACCTCTCTTCTTGGATCTCCCAAGTAAGGATTTCAAACCCTTATATAAGTGATAGTTAATGGTCGTTACCATTTGTGGTCGAAGATAACCGTCATACCAGTAATGCTCGTTCATTAAGAATTGGTCGGGTGCTTGTATATATGATCATCTAGTTTTTGAGTGATCATCATCGTTAATGATCACGGTTGTTTGTTCGTTAATACTATCTAGTATCAATACCCATCTTTCACATCGACATTAAGCTTCAACTTACTAGAGATGGTGATTTTTCCCACTACTCTTGATTAGCACCGGGCTTGTGTTGATTATTCTTCTTTGCTTGGTTGTACTAATTTACTTTTAAGCACATTTGAGTTTAATGTTCACTTTGTCTTATGTACCATTTTCTCGTTTCACTTGCTTCATTGTTCTAAGGGGAATTATATTCACACCACATAAATTTATTTCAACACCACATTTTAAACCTTTTTCTTTTTTTACTTAAATATACATAGCTAAATTTTCTTTTTTTAATTAAATATACATAGCTAAATTTTCTTTTTTTAATTAAATATACATAACTAAAATTACATTAATAATCATTATTAAATTTAATCTTTTTTCCTTCCACCACAATCATAATTTTTTTAATTTGAATTCTTTTTAAGAATTATTATTCTTTTCAATTCCCTTTTCTTAGTAATCACTTCCGATAATCTTGATTTATAATACGACTCGACAATTTTAAATTTTAAAAATTTATTTTCTTTACAATTTCATAGTAGCACCTAACCTTTAGACATTGTTTTATGAAGAATGGTTTTAACTTTTTTCTTTTTATTTTAATATATATTGCTTTCTATAAAGTATAAATAGATTTATAATATTACTTAAGAACACGTGATTAAATTGAAATAAAAAATAATAATAAATGTGTGTTAACTTAAAATCTAATTTCAATTTTGTACAGCCGGATTGTTCTAAATTGGAAGTTTTGAAAAATCTATACATTTATATTTGAGTTATTTGAAAAGTTAGAATATTTATGTTGCCCCAAAAAAAAAAAAAAGAAAAAAGTTGGAATATTTTGTTATTCAATTACAATTTAAAAAAATTAATTAAATTAAATAAATTAATTACATCTAATTTGGAAAGTTATAGATAATTTAGGATTATGTTAAATTAAGTTTGTTAAAAATTAGCTCATATCAATATTTGTTGAGCTTCGATTTAAGATATAATTTGTGTATATTTTGACTTACAAACAATGTAAAAAAAAATAATTACATTGTGTTAGATGTAATATATTTAAGAATATAAATTTTTGATGTAATTTTATTCATTGATTATAGATAATTAATTTCCTAGGCATATGTGTAAATGGATAGTGATGTGCTAATTAAAATTGTGTTTTAACCGCGGTGTATTTATAATGTGGTTTGAAAATAAAAATTCGTAGTGATAATATAATTGTCCTTGTTCCAATCATTTTATAAGAAAATTCTTAAGAGCAAAAAGTCTCAATTATGCTTGTAGGAATCTTTCTTCTTTACCTGTGTTTGGTTGGAAACACTGGGCCCTTTCTTTGTATATGATTACTTTATACGTAAATAGTTCTTCTTTATAAAAATTGGGGTAATCTTCTGATTTTTATCAAAGGCTTCATCTCTACTTTTATAGGCTAATAGCCTATCTTGTCTATATCTTATCTTCTTTTTTATGTTTCTAGATTGTGAAGTGCAATAGAGTCGAATGATATCCACCTTCCTCACATCCTCTAGTTTTTTTTTTTTATACAATTAGGGGATCTTCAGAGAGGGGAGTATAGACTCGAACTCAGGACCTTATCCTAATAAGGGCTGCTTTTTACTATTTGTCCTCTAGTTATTATAACTTAGGTTGTGTTTGGATTAAAACAAATGGTTTATAACACATTTTGAATTTTAAATTTTTGAGATACTTGTCAAATTTTTTCGCTGACACCTCACCTCGAAACACATCAAATTACAACTTTTCAAAGTTTAACCAATCAAATTAAGCCACATGTCTTCAAAATTTAACTATTTAAAATGTATAATAAACCATTTGGTTTATAATCAATGCCAAACGGACCCTTATAAGTTATAACCCTTAATTGTTTAGAAATATGAGAGTAATAAACAACCCACTTATAAAATTGAGTTATTCCTGATATACCTACAAATAAAATTTACTTTATTGTTATTTATTATTACAATTTTTTTTTTTTGACGAATATTCATTGTGATTTGCGTTTTGGTCTTGGCCTGCTCCTGTTTCGAATTATTTGCGTTCCGGTGCGCCCGAACTTCCCCATTCGAGTTTAAACCACGTTCTTTCTCCCCCTCTCTACTGTCTACTAGATATACACAATTCCGGTGAAAATGGATGTGCCAAAGGACCAACTTTCTACCCTACTAGAGCATGGCCTCTATTCTTCAGCGCAAATTCTTGTAAGAAACCTACATTTCCTTGGGTTTGTTATTGAATTATTAATTTTTTTCTTTTTTTTTTCGGAAAATGAGGTGTAATTTTATGGTGGACTAGGGTTGTTTTGCTGTTTCGTCCACTTCGATTAATCCAGAGACCAGCCCCCATCTCAAAGCTGAAAGCTTGGTGCTTGTTCTTAACTTTTTATTGTGACTTTTTCCTAACTTCTGATTAAATTTTGCTGTATTGGGGTTGGAAGTATTTGAAAGATTTTCCAGAGATTCTCCTTTTACTTATATTTGCAGGTACAGTTTGGGGATGTCCTTTTTCGAGAAAAAGAGTACCGAAGAGCAATTGTAAGATATCATACCGAATATATTCATTAGATATGAACTTCTATATAAGTAAATCTAATTGGCAATCTGTGAAACTAATCTGGTCTGAAAATAAACTTGGTTTAGATTTCTTGCTTGATCAAAAAGGAGCTGCAATGGTGCTTAGCATTTACCATCTTGTTAACGTTAGTCATTTCTATTTGCAACAGCAAGCATATAAACAAGCATTGCAATTCCACAAAATAATTCCAAAACAAAGTGCATCAACACCACCAACAACTAGGAGCTCACTATCAGCATCAAATAGGTCTTCTTCTCCAAATAGATCGGATTGCATTTCTGGAATAAATGAAAATGAGGTAATTCAAATTTTATTTTCTCATAAATATCTTTGTGATGCTCAAACTTTGATAATCTTAAATGGGTGAAACGAAAGGTGAAGTTCAAGGTAGCAAAATGTCATAGCTTGCTGAATGAGAACAAAGCTGCTTTAGCCGAGGTATATATTTGAAGTCTTCTCTTGCTTTTGTCATCTCATAGTTTGCAGTCAAGATTAGTATTTTATTGCTTGTTGATTGTCATCTAGTTCCCATCTATGCTGAAATCATGCACGAACTTCTGCAACCAAGTGTGACAGGTTTAGAACTCAACACTATCTTACTTATGTGAAACAGATGGAGGGAATTCCAAGCAAATCAAGGAATTTAGAGATGAATCTTATGATGGCTAAGCTTTACCAAAATTCTAGGCATACTCGCTCTGCTATCGGCTGCTATAAAGAGTGTTTGAGGTAATCACATTGTCATAACTATTAACATTTCAAGTTAACTCCAATGGTGGGAGTTAGGGGAGTGGCACTAGAGGTTTTTCTGTCTATATGATTCTGCTTTTTTGACAACTCAAGAAAGAAAGGGAATGAAATTAAATTTCTGGTGCAATATTTGTCACTCACATTTCTGTGGGACTTAAAGTGTTCCTTCAAGGCGTGTGGCTTTTTGAAATCAAATTCTGATCAGAGAATTGATTGCTTTCTTGTAACTGATGAAATAAAACTGAGAATGTATTTTCATTTGCAGATCCCTCATTCTTTGTTGTGAAATTTTGTTGGCATTTTATTGAAGTTCGCTTCATCTCCAATCTTAATGTTTGCGTGGGGCCTATTTGCAAATTTATGAGTCTGGGACCTTACATTTTGACAAAGATACCTCTCTCTCTCTCTCTCTCTCTCTCTCTCTCTCTCTCTCTCTTTGCTTTTGTGTGCGCGCCTCCTCAGCGTATGCTTGCTTGTGTTTGTGTGATAATAAAGGCACATTAATGATTTAAGTAACAGTCTATATGGATATTTTGTTCAGACATTGTCCTTGCATAATGGAAGTTATAATTGCCTTAGCTGAACTGGGTGTCGCTGCCCATGATATAATCTCGCTATTTCCTCGGTTTTTTGTTATGCTAAAGGATATATACTAATATTGATATTTTGTTCAGACATTGTCCTTGCATAATGGAAGGTATAATCGCCTTAGCTGAACTGGGTGTCGCTGCCAAGGATATAATCTCACTATTTCCTCAGGTTTTTGTTATGCTAAAGGATATATGCAGCACTGATTTCATTACTTTGTTTTCTTACTTCTTTTGCTGAGTAATTCTTCCGCTTTGTTTATGAAAGTGCTAGTTAATCAAGGACAGTTATGTCTAAATATTCTAGTTTCTTGAATTTATTTTCATGCACTGACTTTCATTTCTATTAACCTTTTGTGAGATTGTGTTTCTATCGTGTGAGGCCTTTTGGCTTGGATGTACTGATAAAGGGAAAAGTGTTCTAGATTTTGAGTATTGTTAAGTCAGGATATGACCAGCATTTTTGGCACATGACTGAAATTTCATATGGAAAAGAGTATATAGCCACACTTTTGTTGCTTTATTACTGTTATATGTTCCCACCAAGATGGCTTCAAATACCTTGTCAGTTCAGCAAAATGTATATTGAGTAGCTTTGTTATAAACATCTTTAAAATCATTCACGTACACCATACCACAGCTGCAAGTTTCAAACATCTATGTTCGATGTAATCAGATTGTATTTCTGCTTTACTAACGAAGTCTTAAGAACATTAGGAAGTATCCGGGAGAAGTTTCATATATATTTCGATATCAATTAAAGACGCTTGCCTAGTTCCATGCATACATTTTAATGATGCTGAAAAACACCATGATGCTAGTCTTTTACATTCCAAGTGATTTTATATATTTTAGCTGCATGAATTTCATCATTAATTGCTTGTATTCATGCAATATGTTATGTCTACTAAGAGGGGAGAAAATGATAGACAATTTTAAATTTTGATGCTCTCTGATTTTCATTTTTGACTGTCCCAGACACCCAACAGAAGTGGAAGACCTCCCTTTGATCATTTTGACTCTAGTCGTTGGTTGCAGGTACTTATATGGGCTATACTCTCTATCTCACTGTTGCATGTACATCTATTGTAGAATTTTGTTACAATCTCTTATTTATAATATTTCTTTCAACTGCATAGCTCATCATGTGCACCATGTATTCTTCCGTAAGTCCCGGACATTCAAATCAAAGCATTGACTAAAATGCGCCTCGCTACCATAATTTAAAGAACAGAATTTACTCTGCACTTTATACTGCATGTTATGAGAACTCTGTTCAATACGCTTCTGTTAAATTTGCTCTACTGCTATAAATTAAGTGGGAATTTTTGGAATCTATATAAGAGTGTTTCCGATATTCATCATGAGATAGAAGAATAAGTAATTATCACTATTAGGTGTAGATTTTGATCCTTAACTTGTATGTTTTCTATTTAATGTTTATTTTTTTTTAATATGCCTTATTACAATTTTCTCTCTTATTTTGTAAAGCGAATGCATTCACACTGGCAAATCATATGCAATTTAGGATATGAAATCCACCCAATTTCGATTTGTGTAGGAACCCAATTTCCTTGATTTAATAGCACCATGGTATGAGATTTATTTGGCCCACTCTTGCCAGTGCCCTTGTCTGTTAATGTTTATTGGACGATTGATCTATTATTCTCAACTCTGTTATTCTGTTCTAGTCTTCAGCAATGTAACTGTTATATCGTGTCTTTTTCCAATGCAGCGTTATGTAGAAGCTCAATGTTGCATTGCTTCAAATGATTACAAAGGTTAGATTCCTGATATTTTTTTTCATATTCCTACAGGTAACGCATACATGAATATTATTTCTCTGTAAAACAGTCTATACACTTGTCTTGCATTCAGATGCACACCCGTTTCATCTCTATATTGCAGCAGCTTCCAATTCTTGTTCTACAAAAACCTAATAAATTTTTGATTGTTACCTTCTAAAATCACCATTACAATACAAATTTTCCAGTTTCACCCACCAAAGTTTGTTTGCATTGTATGAGAACTATTTGCAGCAGTCGACTAAAATCCTTGATTGTGGAATTCCATTTTTCAGCAAGGTAGGAATAGATGTTCTCGATCCACATCTAAGAGCATCTCCAATGTGTGGGGGTGAAGGTGAAGAGAAGAGAGATTGTGAGGAGATAATTAGGGAAAAGTGAAAAAGAGGAGAGAGATAGAAATTCAAAAATAATGATAAAATAGTAGTGGAGAAGGTGGACATTGGGGCGTGGTTTTAGACCTTGAGGTTGACCTTGGGTGAGAAAAGTGAGGATAAATTGGTGTAAATGAGAGAAAAATGGTTAAAAGAAAAAAGAAAAGTAAAAGAAAGTAGGAAACATATGGGGTCCACTTTATTATTTATTTATTTTTTGTGTGTATGACTTTTTTGAAAGACATCTCCCATTGGAGATGCTCTAATAGACTAATATACTCTACTTCTGGAGGAATTTTTTTCCCCATTTGTGGTTGAATTATGTCATCTTGTCCTCTTCTCTTGTCTGGTTGGCAGGTGGTCTTGAACTCTTCACTGAACTTCTGCAAAGATTTCCTAACAACATACACATATTACTTGAAATGGCTAAGGTTAGCAACAGATTCATTAAACTGGATCCTGAATTGTTAAACATGTAGAGATTGTTCATAAGTTAGCAAAAGCAACTTATGTCAGATCGGAAGAGCGTCGTGTAGTTTCTCTATTCTAGATAAGCATAATGGCCAAATAACTTTGGGTGTTTTATGAATCAAATGAAGCTAATGTGTATCCTTTGAACATAGCTCCTAACACTTTTGTGCCAAAGAATTGCTTACCAATCATTTTTCCTACCTGCTCTCACTTATATTTATTAACCTGCCCGTTATCATCCTGGAGTACTGATAATTATCTTTTTCTTCTATGTGGTAAATCTTTTTCCCAAAGGTCAAAGCCATTGTTGGAAAAAATGATGAAGCCATTTTGGACTTTGAGAAGGTAAGATGAGATGCTGCCTGTCTGTGTCACTGCAAATGTTGTTTCAACAGAGAGAAACTTTTACATTACCTGATTTATACAGGTCAGATTAATTGATCCATATCTGGTCACATATATGGATGAATACGCAATGCTTTTAAAACTTAAGTCTGATCATTCCAAGTTGAATAAGTTAGTGCATGATCTTCTGAGCATTGATCCCACACGGCCTGAAGTGTTTGTGGCCCTGGCTGTTCTTTGGGAAAAGAAAGATGAGAGAGGAGCTTTATCCTATGCTGAAAAGGTTAGGATTTTTCTACCAGACCAGATCATGATATAAATATCCATTTACTAACTATTCTATAACTATTCTTGTAATCAGAGCATCCGTATTGATGAGAGGCATGTAGCTGGTTATATAATGAAGGTACAGCTCTAGGATGCCTCCCCTTTATTTTGGTCAAAGCATAAGCTTCAGAGCTCGGTCATCGTCACTTGTCGTGGGTTGTGTTCTAATCTCAGGTTCATTGCCTGTACAGTTATTGTACCATTTCTTTTGAGCTTACATTTTACTTATGTCATAGGGAAACTTATACTTCTCAATGAATCAGCCAGAAGCAGCTGTAATTGCCTATAGAGGTGCTCAAGAATTACGGCCTGATCTTCGTTCCTACCAAGGTGCACTGAATTACGTAATTAGAAGATTGATTATTTGATATTGGGTGGAGATCTTTAATGTTTATTCAGCTAACAATATAATATGTCTCTACCTAAAAGAGTTCATCTGCTAATGACTATGGCATTGTATGACAAAAAGTTAAAACACATTTCAGGCGTAGTGCGTTCTTATTTGGTTCTTGCAAAGATCAAAGAGGCTTTGCATGCTGCAAGAGAAGCAATGAAGGCTATGCCCCAGTCGGCAAAGGCTCTAAAATTAGTTGGGGATGTGCATGCAAGTAGCACTAGTGGCAGAGAGAAGGTATATAGTGCTTTTTATTGCTCATAGAAGTTTTTCTTAGGTTTTGTTTGCAGATAACTCATATGGCATTTTGTCAGCAGACTGAATTACTGGGAATGTTGATACAGGTCCTTGTTTCCCATTCATTGTGAAACTTCTAATCATTCACACAATTGAATTTATTTAATGGATTTTGTGAGAGTTCTTTTAAACCTTCTCTGGGAGAATTGTTCTCAAATTTATGAGGAACATTCTCATTGCTAACTTCATTGATTTCTGAATTTCTGAAATTAGATAACATTATGCGGGTTTATTCAAATACCCTTCTGTAATCTCATAAAGATTTAACCTTCTGCAGGCAAAGAAGTTCTATGAATCTGCTCTCAGGCTGGAACCTGGTTTCCTTGGAGCTGCATTGGCTTTGGCTGAACTCCATGTTATGGAAGGTCGTAATGGAGATGCAGTTTCTCTACTTGAGCGTTATCTAAAGGACTGGGCTGACGACTCTCTACATGTTAAGCTTGCTCAAGTGTTTGCAGCTACAAATATGTTGCAGGACGCTCTTTCACATTATCAGGCAGCATTAAGGTAAAACTTATCACTTCTCTTTGCTGCCGCAAACACCTCCACCTCTAGTTTTGTGGCTGCTTAACCAGATTTGCCAAATATGTGTAAGCTTATGTGTCTGGCTAAAGAAAATGTGTCAGTTACTTTTCTTACAGATTAAACAATACGCCATTAAGGGATGAGTCAAATAGAAGAAACAAACCGATAATGCCATATTGTTACATTTCTAATTAACATTTCAGGATAAATTCCCATAATGAAGCTGCAAAAAAAGGACTAGAGCGGTTAGAGAAACTGATGAAGGTTTGTATTCTGTGCTTTATTTAAAATTTCTCCTGCTTGTCTAAGAACTCATGCAAGCATATACAAGGACAAAATGTATGATGGCGTCGAGGGGATAATAACTCTCCCTTTTCTTCTCTCTAGAAAAAGTAATTTGTTTTTCTCCGGATGTACATGCTGTTTCAGGGAATGGACCCTGATGCTCCTGAGGAAGACGAAGAAAATGAAGTTGACGATGCTGATGGAGATCAGGAAGAGGCTGAGCTATTGTAATGAATGTCCAAAGGTTTTGCTTATAGTTCAGATTGGAAAGCAATGATATCCTTCGTTAGATTGCCATGCATGCAAAGCCATTGCTAGCAAAAATGAATTTCATGCAGAGAGAATCATCATTTTTGTTTTTATCCCCTGAGATGATACATTTTTAACGCTTATCACACTGTATCTTCTTAACGAACAAATTTCGGTGACACCAACACATAAGACAAACTTTGATGTAAATTTATCATTTGCTGACAAGAATTGAACGAGAGACAAGTTCCAAACAACATACATCGGCTTCAAGTTATAGATTTACGACTATATGTTTGGCACTCGTCTCTTAGATCGTATTTGATCTAATAAAACAAAATATATGTAGTAAATTTAATAGGTAACAAAGTAAATAACATCAAGGATGTTTTTTGTTACTTGCGGGAGATGTTGGGGCTGGAAGGGCGGGACATTTTGTAGTTATGAAATACCATAAGACACCTGGTGGCATTATGCACGCGTATGTGGTCATATCAGACCCACAGGTAGATCATTTTTAGGGCGTTTTGTGGTATTAAATGTAGGTTTGGGTTGCTCGCTGCTTTGGCGATCCATCAGCAAAATCTAGGTGGCAAAACATCAAACTCTGCCATTGTGATGTTTGTTCTTGGATATCACTACACCATTTAAGGGGCGGTATGTAAAACGATCTCCCGTCATATGTATGGTGGGATATCCCACCATAAGCAAATGTGGCAAGAGATTATTTGGGAAATCTATACACTGTGAACCCCCTGTATTTTGGGGTCTGCACAGTTATCCTAATAATCTTTCATTATATGTGTGTAGTGGAATAATCTCGCTTTATATCTGATAAGAAATTATTACTGGGTCTGGTATTGATGTAGAAATACTAGTTGGATGTAGAAATACTAGTTGGTTGGTGGTTGGTCGAGTTATTGCCGACTTGATACACCATCGCGAGCTTCTACACTATATCATGAAAGACCACCTGTTCAGCTGGCATTGGCGCGACATGCGGCCCCATCGTCAGCTATGTGAAGCCAGATGGTGAAACGACCATTTCAGGGCCCATAATTTTTGTGCCAAAAAAATCTAGAACGGCTACAAATAGGACTAATTAATTGTCTAAGCTAAATTTTCTCCTGGACAACTTGGGATGTTTTTCCATCATTGGTTAGAACAACATGAGTTTGCGACTCTTTCCGTCATCATTGAGCAGAACAATATAAATTTCGCATGAATTTGCAAGTTTCGGATCATCCATGTCGTTTTACACCTTATTTTCTTCCCCACAATCATTATCAATGAACAATATTAGTGTGAAAAAAATCACAAAAACTCAAACAACTAATCAGGCAAATTGGAAGAGAGAAAAAAGAATTAAAAAAACACTTCAAGTAAGTGAGTCACTCTTCTAATTTTTTTTTCTTTTTTTCCCACCGGGTTCTCTATGTATTTACTTATTTTTTTTATTAAATGATTTTGGCAAACATAAAATAAAACATAAAATAGAATAAGCAAAATGAACATTTGGAAAGAGAATATCCCCATGAAAAAGTAAACACGTCTATACAATTGAGACGGGGGAGCACCTATTTTGGAGAGGAAAAAGTTATAAAATTTTTATTGCTCCACATATTTTAGTGCTTCTCATCTCTTGAAAACTTTAATTAATACCTTAAAAAGAAATACTATTTGTGAGTGAGTAATTGTAATAGATAGTGCGACATAATATCATATATAATTTGTAAGGGTGATTGTGTGATATATAACATTATGTGTGACATACTTGAACATTCTTAAAAGAAATACATGCACAAGTGGTAGTTTCACTTGTGGTTTCAGAAATACATGTACAAATACAATTATGAAATTCAAGAAGCCGCTGGGAATTTCACTAGTGGTTTTAGAAACCATCAGTGTTTATTACATTTTATAACTGTATTTGTACATTAACAGAATCATTGATTGGTTCTTCTACACTCCTTAACTCGAAGGTTATCAAGTCACCACATAATTATGAACCATGCTTCATGCTTTCATTGGAAAATTTTGTTTGATTAAATTAGGTTATGTCCTGTCTTCCTTCCGGCATAAGATATTCTTTGTCTCTACGAAATTCGTAGGAACTTGTAAAGAATCTAAATACTCGATGATGTCAACAAAACACTACAATGAAGTACGGTAGGCGTAAGTGCCACATAGACTAATACCACATTTACTATTCGTGCCCGAATGGCTACAAGAATACTACAAAGTAATAGACAAATGATTTGCGTTTTACCTTTTGGGGATTAGTATTTTACACAAGAAAAGAGGAGGGTTTTTGCCAAGATTTGTGTGGAGATTTAATAATTGGAAAAGTTTATTGCGATCCACACATTGTTGTCCCAACCCCAACTTGCACTGCCATGTACTTTTCTAGCAGCATCAGGAGTATCCTATGCTGCACCATTGCCCCCCTCCCCTCCCCCTTTATACTCCTACTTACTCGACTAAGAAACTTCAACTAAAAAAGAATGATTTGTCGTCTGCATTTTTATCATCTCCAAGTTTGAATAGAGTAGAGGAGGGTTGGCAATGGGACTCGAATTTTATGCACTTGTCAAAGTTAGATGTGTTGTAATGATATGAAGGAAACGATAATGCACTTTAAATTTATTCCCCCCCAAAAAAAAAAATTGTTAGAGTCTACTAGATCAACCGATGAGGCTTGAAATTTTGCCATCCCTAGCTACTATCATTTTTAGTGACAAATTGCAATTAAATCCGATAAGTTATTGTTGCCTTTGACTCCCTACTCTAGTAGCTTTGAGTAAACAATATTAGTTTAGAGTTCAACTCATTGTTATTAATATACACATTAACAGTTCTTCACTGTGAACATGTGTGTGATTATTCATTTTAAATTAGTGATTCTTTCTTCAGAAAAGATCATTCCTTCTTAAAACCAATATTCTAAAAAACGTAAGGAGTGATAGAGCATTCAGGTCAATCATTAAGTTCAACCACTAATTCTAGGCACTCATAGGTGTACCAATGTATTAAGACTAACATCAATGTATGATAAAGTATAAGACGCGACAAAATGTGAAATCCAAACTTCAAGTATTGGCGCTACCTAAAAACTACCTATACGAACTCTTTAGAACACTACTTGAAAGGTAAAACTCGCGAGACTTTCTCCAAACAAAAGATTGATCGACCCCTTTATGACAAGAATACTTGGAATTTTGTGAAATCTTTTGAAGTCTCAAACATCGGTGAAAGAAAGGATTTGATAATAAATAGGTATAGATATTTGTTGGCTTACTAGAATCAAGACTTTGACCTTGAACTTAATTCTTTGAAACTCATAAATATATTTGGTTTATTATCTTACTCAATAAATACTCATAATAATATAAATATCAAGTGTAGTATATATAGGGGTAAGAAGAATAAATACTAAATAAATAAATCATGATAAAAGTACAAAAACCATATTGGAAGGGTAAAAAAGCTTGTTGAACATGGCCTAATTGAGCATTATTATATGAAAAATGTGTAGTATTATAGCCCCTACAGAATAAAACTAATTAATAACTTCAGTATCAAATTTAAAACCTAAATAAAATAATTTCACGTATGAATGCGTACAAGTCAATTTGAGGGGGTTGAATCGGTTAACTTTTTTTTTTTGGCAATGGTTGAAATTGATAACTTGGTATACAATCTTATAAAGGAGTTTGAGTTAAAAGATTGTTAAAAACAAAATGGGTACATTGAATTGTACATCATCAAATGCAATAGTAAATACTAATTAATATATGTACTACATATATTTAATAAATCTTAAAATTTCTTCAAAAAAAGAAAAAAACATTAAAATTTTATTTATCCAACCAAATGACTGAAAGGTATGAATGAAATCTATTTGTACCTCTAGGCGTATGCATGAGCCACATCAAGTAATTATACATGAAAGTAATATCAGGCAGACTTATACTCTTTTTTCCAATATATATTTCATACAGTAGCCCATAGGAATGGAAATTTTATATGTAATATGAAATAATATTACACATTATAATGAATAAGATTTTAGTTAGTTGTGTGTGTGTATATATATAAAACGATTTTAGTTAGTTGTCCCTTAAAAGAAAAAGAGAAGAATTTTGGTTAACTGTTATGGTTTTTAGAGGTGATCTATAAAGGGGAAGGCGTTATCTGCCTTGAGATGTTACCATTTATGTGCCTCAACTCTGTGGACTCACCAATCACCACCAAAAGCCACATAAAGAAACAAGAGGCGTGGAGAAACCTCAGAAAACTAGAGCAAATACTAAAGGGGAAAAAATCTTATATCTATAGGGCGATTTGAATTGTATTCTAATGGTTAAATGCTCATATTTCAGACCGAAAGGTCTCGAATTTGAACTACATTTGACCTCCCCGAATTTCTCTCATTTCCACTCTACCCCCTTTATATAAAAATAAAAGGAAAAAAATTTCTTATTTATGGTTTTACTATTATCATGCTTGGATACGACATGCCATAATCAGTACGTAACATACTGTATACAGTGCACAGTACACAGCACTGTCAGATTTGATGCGCTACCAGACACAATTTTTTAGTCTGTAATAGACGATATTTCCACTGAATAGCTACACGTGTATGTATGTATACACGTGTTTTGCAGGCCCACTCGAACAAGCTTGTTTTGCCAAGTTCAAAGAATGAACTTATAAGTAACTAAATAAAGTCTGAAACACTTGTATCCTTATCTACCTTAATCAAATGAATACCGTTTTAGCACTCATTCGATAGTTCCTTATGGTAGCACCGGATGATGATGGAGAGTGGCTTGATGGACCCCTGAATAGTAACGGACCGTTACTTTGTTATATCTATTGTGATAATGAAAACATAAATGAAAATTAGCTTTTTAAGATACATATACTAGTACTATAATAATCCTATTAATAGCAAATAACTCCGATTTTTTTTTTTTTTTTGTTGAAAAAACATTATAGAGAGGGTATAATGAAAGAGAATCGAACATTAATTAAGGGTGTGAGAAAATTCACTTAAAATCCCATTGAACTACACGAGTGTTGACATTTACTCCGAGTTTTTACCGTAGTCTCTGTAAGTTGAAGGTCTAACAGTCAGGCCCACGCACGGAGATAGCGCGTAGTGCTCCTAATTTTACCTCTAAAATTACCTTGATAGACCGTCACTGACGATGCATTGATACCTTTAATGAACAACACAATCTCACACAACAGGCCAAGGCCTCCACCCACCCACGCGCCCTTCTCTCTCTCTCTCTCCCAAACTTGTTGCTTCATATATATATATATATATATATGTGTATCTAACGCCCATTTAAGCATTTACCTTATTGCTCCTCCTTTTACTTCATTTTGTTTCAGGGTTCTTCACTAGAGGGGGGTAGGCAGCGTTCATTCATTATTTTTTCTGTTCTTTCTTTTTTGATTTTCTTCAGTCTCCTTTTCTACTTCTCTTCGGACCCTTCTTGTTTATACACACATCAGACATGTCTAGTTTGTATCCTCAAAATTTGAACTTTTCTCCTGCAAGAGGTGTTCCTTCTCCACACATAAGGAGCAACACAGATGTTGAAAGGTACTGCCCATTTGTTTCTTTTAAGTTATTATCTTTTTTGATTTTCTTATATGTGGAAAAAAATGAAATCTTGTTCTGTTTTTATGGTTTTTCTTGTTTAATGGTTTTGTTAATTTTTTTAGTCAGCACTTAACAGAGTTGCTAGCTGAGAAGCATAAGCTCCAGCCATTCATGCAAGTACTTCCTATATGCTGCAGGCTTTTGGATCAAGGTTTTCCTTTTTGATGAACATTTGGATCTGATTTCAGTAATTTAAGTCTTTCAATTTTGCTATTTTGTTATGATTTTTCTATGGGATTTGCTTTTAGATTGTTATGTATGCTAAATTGAAGGATATGGATGCAGGTATAACTGAAAATTATCTTCTAGGTAGAGTTATCCTAATTTATATTTTTTCAGATGTTTGTTGGGTTCTGATAATTGAATTTTGATTCTAGTAACTAGTAATTGAATCTAGAATTTTTGGGATTAATTTGGTTTGTAATTGTTGCCCTGTGGCTCTCTGATGAATATTTAATTACCAGTTCAAGATGCATTTAACATCTATAGCAGCTATGCAATGAGTAATGACTTGATTAGCGATGTTAGAATTAGATTACTTGCTTGCAACAGCATAGAATCCATTGTTCAAAGGTAGTGAGGAATTTTATTATCTATTACTCATACAATACATGATTAGATCTTTGGATGGTGATTTCCATGAAGATTCATCTATTAGGCGTTACGAGTAGGACAAATGTGTTGGTCACGAGAATTGTATTATGCTTGTCACGAGAATTGTATTCTACGATGATGTGCTCTTTGATGACAGCTAACAATAACGACAAAAAGTAACAGTATTATGATGAATTTATTTAATGCTTGTAGCACATATCACCGTAATCTTTTTATTGGTTAAGCACGAAATACCTAAACAAAACTGTTCTGAATGAAGACATAAAAAATTTAAGTACTTAATATTTGGAAGAAAAGATAGTCCTAACCATTTTTAATCTTGGCATGGCGTGATACTGCAAAAGAAATGAAATCTAGAACCTAAGTGTGAGAAGGTTTGGTGTCTTAAACCACATGAAGTGACTCTTAAAGTTACATATATATATATCTCAAGTAAATATTAGCTCTTGTTTTTGAAGATAAATTAAGCTATTTGTGCATTATTCTATTCTTATACTGAGGGAAAAAGGAAACATGTTTTTATTTGAACACTGACGGCGAATAGGGAAGAAGTCCTGGCCTAAATTCTTTACATGGTCGTCCATAATAGTGCTTTTTAATAACTTTAATAATTACTTTGATGACAGAAATACTAAGAATTTCTGGAAAAATCTCTAGCTTCGGTCAGTATGACAGGCTACAACGTGGTAGTCCTAGTCCAGTGTCTTCTTTGAACATGATTCCTGATGCTGGAGTAGGTTTAGGTAGCTGGAACGGAAATGGCTGGAGCGGCATTCAGCCGGAGGTGAGTTCAAAATTTAGTAGCCAAACTATGTGCTGTTGTTTTGAATTTTAATTCATGTTTAGCAATATCACATTCAGCTGACTCATAAATTTATGTCCTATATAAGAGATATTTTCTTTTTAATTGCTTTGTTAAATCTGTTCTGAAGTGTTATGTATTTTCCAAGTTCATCCATGTAGAACCTTAAACTTGAGATAATCCAAGCAGAAAACTGATGTGATATGGGCACATTTATTCATGTTTGAAGAGTTCATTTATAAAAAGTAAGTTTTAAAACTTATTTGACGGTAAGGTAATAATTACTTTAAAATTTAGTAACTTTTCTTACTAACACATGTAACATTTTTGAGCATGTTTATAACAAAAGATAACATGTACTATGCTTGGCCGAACATGCTGTAGTGGAATTAGCAAACTGCTTGCATACTGCAGAGCTGGTATGTCTTTGGGCTGTTAAGTTTTTGGGGTTATTTACATGTTCCTGAGAATAAAATTTCATATATCCTGCACTGCTTATTCTTATGCTTAAACCAATTCCTGATTCTACTTGTACTATGTAATAATCAGCCAAATCTATATATTCCTCAAAAGAAAGACTTAGTGGATTTTAGACTTAGGAGAGTGATCTGTAGGAGTTCTGTTCTGGCCCATGTCTCTTATTAAGACATAGTTGAGTCACAATGGTTAGCCTGAAGAAACTAACAATAATTGAGAAGGATAAATGATTTCATCAATTACTCGATGACGGCTCTCAGCATGTTCAGACATCAATTCTGAACCTTCATGCGCATGTTCTGTCTTGCAACGTCAAAAACTACCAAATTTTATCCTTGTTTATTTCTTTTTAAAGGTTATCCTATCATTATGTAGTGTTTGTAAACCTGAAGCAGTCATTTTTCTCTTCAGTGTATGTCCTACTCAGTCGTTGCTTGTTCTTTCTCCAAAATCCAACCATGTATCACCAAATATCACTATACATTGGCAGGGGGTGGGGGTGTGTGTGTGTGTGTGATAGGTACTATTTTTCTGCGCTCTATCGGATAATAATCTAATTCAAACACTAGATGCCAAGATAAACAGTTTCGTAGCGACAGAAGTGAGGATCCCCAATTCTGCATTTGTTCAGAATTCAAGAACTAGGAGAAAGTTATGCTCTTAACGAATTATATTGGCTGATAAGAAAATATAAAGAAATCAAGGAATAAGTTATGCTAACAATATCATCGCATGTGTTGCCTAAAATCAACTGGGGGATTTTCTTTACAAAACATATAAATGTGAATGAAATTTCATTAATGTATCTTTCTAAGGAATGCTGTTGCATGCCTCAAATCTGAGTCTGCCTCGACTCAAGAAAACTGCAACACCATTTAGAAGAGCACTACTTCGGCAATCAAATCCTTAAGTCAAATCCATGCATCAGAGAATGCAAAATGTACCTTTCATGAATTCACTCATTAAGCAAGCATTTCTCAGTCATAGTTTCAATGTTAAGACTTGTCTTTGTGCCAACAACAGTAGAAGTAATTTTGTGCAACAGAAATTGGGTGGACCACAGGGAATGAATATAGACTGGCAAACAGCACAAGGAAGTCCCGGTTCATTTGTAGTGAAGCGGATAATGCGCTTAGAGGTACCTGTTGATAGATATCCAAATGTAAGCACTGGAATCTCTTGAATTTTTTAATTAGAGAAAAGCACAATCTTTGAGAGTGAATTTGTATTCATTTTTCTAAAATATTTGCCATATTTTCTTTTTGCAACAGTTCAATTTCGTGGGGAGGCTTTTAGGTCCTCGAGGCAATTCTCTTAAGCGGGTCGAAGCTTCAACGGGATGCCGTGTGTTTATCAGAGGAAAGGGTTCTATAAAAGATCCTGGCAGGGTAAAGTCTTCTCTTTTGTTAAAGTTGATTTATAATCAATTTATTTCTGCAAATAATGTATCATCCATTCATCATGAGTGTGCATGTTCATTTTAGTATCATTAATTCATTATTGATGGTTTTGATTTAAGGAGGAAAGCCTTAGGGGGAGACCAGGCTATGAGCACTTGAATGAGCAATTGCACATATTGATAGAGGCGGAGTTGCCTGCCAATATTGCGGATATAAAGTTGAGAGAAGCAAAGGAGATCATCGAAGAGCTTCTGAAACCTGTGGTAATTATTTGATGTGCATATTTATTTCATTAATTTTTTCTTTTTCCATACTACAAGGCATTGAATCGAAACCGTAAACAGTTGCATATATGAGGGGGCACTAACCAATTAATATGAACGCTTTGTAGACGTTGAAACTACTATTTCTTTAACCCTTACAGTATGATAGAGGGGGACAAGAAAAGCTTAATTCTTGTTCGTTATACTACAGCCAGCGTCTTGCTCGGTACTATGTGTCAAACATGTAGGAGTACTAGTCATAACAAGAATTCACTCTTCTCCTCATGTTGCTTTAGGGTACGTATGAAATTGATTTTGAGAGAATTAATTTTGTGAAAAAATGGTTTTATTGGAGGATGTTGGTTAAAAAGTAGTCTGGGTGAAATAAGAAAAATGATTTTCTAAAGAATGTTTGATTGAGAATGAATTAGGAAGAGAATTGATTCTAAAAGCCCCCCTTAATATCAAGTCTTATCTCTTTAACAGGCTGTAAGTTTCTCGTTTACTTTGCATTGTCAATTCAATGCTCGTAAATTTATCTTCTAGATCATATAATGGCAAGTATAAATCATCGGTAGTGAAAACTGAAAATTAGTGTGTGTTTGTACCTAAATAACTTTGGTCTTTTGCCTTGAATTACAGGATGATTCTGACGACATGTACAAGAGACAACAACTCAGAGAACTAGCCATGCTGAACAACTTCAGAGAAGAAAGCCCACACCCAAGGGGTAGCGTATCTCCCTTCAGTTCCAGCGGATTGAAACGTGCCAAAACTGGTTGGTAATCAGAGGCATCTATCAGAAATCGATACTCGCTTCAGAGAGACTCATGCAGAACTTTTGTGGTGTTTAAGCACCATATGATCATATGCAAGATTAATACAACTATAGCCGGGTCATCTGAGGTTTGTTACCTGGGCAGGCTTTAAAGCAAGATCTGAATATGAAAATATGAGCAAAGTTTATAAGACAGAAGTTTTCTGTATGTTTAAAGAATTCTTTAGTTTGTTAGAGTAGAAGGGTGATTGGATTTATTTGTTGTTTAAGTATGTTTTTTCTGTAAACAGATGTAGAATTTCTTTCCTTAATTTTGAGTCATGTGACTAGTATCTACTTTGTTGTGATTATTTCTCTAATTTATGTTTCTTGTAGAAGCAGATTCAGCTACAAACTCTAGCAGGTATGCAAATACAAACCCGTGGCTCATTCTTAAAGCTTACTTCTCTCTTCTTCCTACTCATTTTTACCTTCAAAACGACCATTAACTTAGTTTTGTGATAATTTTTTCTCCTAAGTATGATCGTATTTCTCTCTATTTGGAAACTGAATCAGAATAAGTGCAAATTAGTACATTTGATTAAAAAGAATCAGAAATTACTTTCGATTTCTCTCTGGAAAACACCCTTGAACCTAACAAACTTGTTGAGAGTTGCAGCCTAAATATTTAGGTTTACTTAGGCAATTCAGGTAGTTTGGGGACCTCATTGTAAAAATCAGGTGTCACCCCGCCCCCCCACAAAAAAAAAAAAAAAAAAAAAAGAACACCTAAAACCCCACGCATGTTGAATCTTTTCGTCGCCCTTCTATTCTTTTGACTAAGGTGAGGGGTGGGATTTTGGCGACCATGGCAGTTAAGTTTAGGATTTGGGGATCCCGTCGATTGCAAATGTTGCAATTAGGGTTTTTTGATTTGCAAAATTGAGGGAAAATCAGATTGATTTTCACATTGCCTTTTCAATTTGATTTCATGTGTTAATTTATGTTGTTTTAGGGAAATTTTGGGTTCTTTGTGGTTGAAAGTTGTGTGTTGTGAAATTCGTTGGGCAATTCGTGACTTGTCGGGGTTCAGCCTGTATGACCGATAATGTTTGTGGTGGGGCGGTACTGGTATGGTTGTGACTGGCGATTTTGTAATTTGCTGAAATTGGAATTGTGACTTGCTAGCAATGTCATTGTAAGTCATCGAAGACGAGTTGTAACTCACCAGAGTTATGACTTGTTGGAGTATCTGTGACTTGTTGGAGTTGATTATGACTCACTGGAGATGAATCGTGACTCCCAGTGTTTGTGAGGTAAGTTGTTAGAAAGGCGCGATACTGGTATTGTTGTGACTGGCGATTTTGTAATTTGCTGAAATTGGAAATGTGACTCGCTAGCAATATCATTGTAAGTCATCGAAGACGAGTTGTAACTCGCCAGAGTTATGACTTGTCGGAGTATCTGTGACTTGTTGGAGTTGATTAGGACTCACTGGAGATGAATCCTGACTCCCAGTGTTTGTGAGGTAAGTTGTCGAAAAATTGTGACTTATAACAATCACAACGGTCACAATGTGCCACCTGAATTCTTTTTCCCTTTTTTTTTTTAAAGATGGTATTCCATAAATGCTCGGGAAAAGTTTGTATTTGTCAAGTTACCTAAATATTGAACCTAATTTTAGACAAACACCAATGCACCAAAATCGTAAAACTGGTAGCCCACAACACTGGATAGATTGAAAAATGAATTCTATATCCGAAAATGAAACTTTTGTGAATTCTAGATCGAAAAATGAATACTTCGTCTTCTATGAATGGTGGTGGTGTACAAACTAATATATATATATATATTATATGTGCTTTCATGAGTACGTTATCAACTAAAAATTTTTATGGAGAGAATGACAATATAGACGATAGTTGTATATTTACCCATGCAAACAATCAAGTATAGATGATGTGTATGGTGAAACAATATCATTCTCATTAAATTTCTAGATGATTTAGAAAGGAAAATCGAAAGAGTAAGCGAATTTTAGGGGCTTGATGAAAAAAAGAACAAGGAACGAGAGAAAGAGTGGGGGAAGAAAATGATGCATTAAGCACTTTCTAGCAACCAATAAATATATACACGTTACTAGGAAAATAAAAAATAATCCCACTATTTTCTAACCAAACTAAATAAATTGAGAAAATATAAATAAAATGGAAGTACAAAAATGGAGTCGAATTGTATGCCATTTGGTACCAAAGCTTTATGTGGAAGATATTAGAGAAAATTCAAAATATATAACTACAACTTTAATTGGTTACCAGACGTACCCTTTAATTACACGATTCACTTATTCCAAGTGAATCACATGTTTTGGCTAAAGTGATAAAACTAATTAGGACTACACAAATTTGTGAACTATTTTAGGCATAATCCATCCATTATGTTATTACACAAACTCGAAAATTACAATTCTCCACGACTTCTTGACAAATAAAGTACCACATACACCCCAGAGTCCAATAAAAAAGCCTAATGCCATACTAATATAATATCCTTCTCCAAGGAGCGTGTCCTCTTCTTCCATATTTTTCATTCCGAAGGTCTTTGAATCCTGAGCAGTTTCATCTCCGGGACATTCTTTTGCAAGTGGACGGCCACAAAGACCAGGGTTTCCATCAAAAGAAGAAAGACCAAATGTTTGTAAATGCATGCTTTGCGGAATTTTTCCAACTAAATTGTTGTACGACAAATCCAACACACCAAGTTGATCTAGCTGAGAAAGACTAGAAGGAATAGTGCCATCAAAGTGGTTTCTCGACATATCAAGAAAGTCTAGAGACCTTAGCTGCCCAATCTTTGTAGGAAGGACACCAGATAAGTTGTTTCTTGAAAGATTCAACCCAAGTAGAGTTACAAGACTTGTAATTTCAGTAGGAATAACACCTACTAAATTGTTGCAGATCGGTCAATGAACTTCATGAGTCTGAGAGTATTTATGCATTGAAACTTACGTCCTTTCCATGTTAAAATTGCTTTCTCAAAGCCTAGAATAACATCCAATGATCGATCAGTGTGATTTACCTTCCGAGTCAAAGCAGTCATATTGCTAAGACATTTTGGTATATTACCAGAAATCTTGTTTAAAGACAAGTCCAACACTTGTATCAATGTAAGATGGCACATGTTTGCAGGAATGGTGCCAGTAAACTCATTGGACCTAAGACTAAGAAAGAACAATTTTGTCCAAGTATCACCCACCCACGTCGGTATTTTACCTGACAATTTATTTTCTGAAAGATCAACGAAAATTAAAGACGTACAATTCCTCAGTGATTCTGGAATTTCTCCAGTGAAACTATTGTTTGCCAAATGCAACGACGAAATGATATTAAGTGATGGGATCTTACCAGAAAAATTATTGTTGGCCAAGTTAAGAAATTTCAGCGTAGGAAGGTCTGCAAAGCATCTCGGAAGTTGTCCAGACAATAGGTTATTTGAGAGGTTAAGAAATTGTAACTCTGAAAGGTTTCCTAGATGATGGGGTATTCGCCCACTAATGTTTGAACTAGAAATATCAAGATATTGTAATCTCTTGAGGGAACCAATGAATTGTGGGATTCCAGTCTGGTTGAAATCATTGAAACTGAGGTCTAGATATTCCAAATGTTGTATTTCGAGCAGTGATGGACTAGATCTACCCCTTAGTACCAGTCCAGAAGCAGATCCATTAACATCCAACATTATAACATTGTTAGTTAGATTGTTACAACGGATACCTGTCCATTTGCAGCAATCCTTCATGTTTCCTCAAGAAGAGAGTCGGCCAGGTTCATCAACTAACTCGTCTTTGAACCTGAGAAGAGCTTCTCTTTCTTTCCCTAAGCACCTAATTGTACGAGAAGTAGCTCTTGAGCTCAGTAGCATCACAAAGATTAACAGTTTGAGTTGTTGAAGAAAACCGATTATCATTTTGGGAACAATTGTAATTCACAAAGAGTTTTGCTGATATATATTCATCATTTAAGCAGCACTTAATTTATACCATCAGCTGACACAATTCAAATGATCATTAATTCTTCACGTGGAAAAATAGTGCCTTGGAAGAAGGGCGAGAGAATTTTAGAATCAAGACTAGACTTAAGTCAGCCATAGATCGATATGTATTGAAAAGTAAGCCAACCATATATAATTGTTTATCTCGTGATTAAAAATATTATTTGAAAAAAATACTATCAACTGGTCCCTCCATTTCAAATATTTAGTCCTATTTTTTTTTTTGAATTGTCCTAAATATGTAGTTCTTTTTCAAATTTGAAGACTTGCTTTTTGCCCCCTATTTTTATCAAAAAAACCTTATCTAATATGTTTAGTACAATAACTACTCCTTTCGTCCCACAAAAATAGGGCGGTATGTATTTTCACGCCAATTAAGCATTTAATTTTTATTTTATTTTTTCACATACACCCTTATATCTCATAAATTGTTTGAAACACTTTCAATGTATAGGTAGTTGAATAATAATAACTTTTTAGGACGGAAGAAAATTGAATAGTGGATTATCATTTTGAGCGGAGGGAGTATTAATTTCATTAAATAAGTATATATTAGAAAAATCATTTGTAGAATTTGTTTTGCAATAACTCTTTTTAATCCTTGTAAAAAAGCAAAGTTGACTATATATCTGTTAAAAAGCAAATTGGTCTATATTTTGAACGAAGGGGAAAAAACTAGTTGAAATATTTATTTATATAATAACTTGTTAGCATTAATACCGCTAAAGGGTGAATTGGATCATACAGAGTAGCAGCCAACGGCAATTTTAGATTTGATGTTTCTTGAACAACTGCTTGTTAAATCTACGATTGCAGATTGACGATACAAAAATATTTGGACAATTTATCCCTCTTTAAAAATGTTTTTCCTAAATCATCATAAATATTTTGCAATAGAGAACCAAATCACACGTTAATGTACATGATAATTCTATAAATCAGAATTATGACTTATGAGTTACGTTAGTCAAGCTTAATCCTTGGAATAAAAAAAAAAAAAGATAATTAAAGAACTAGACTACCAGACCCAGTCAGCGTAACTTTTTGTGCACGGGGAATGTGTTGTGTATATACATCGTAATTTTCACATATGGTTTCCAACTTTTGTGCATTGTATTAACTAGGTCTCCATTCTTTTTTGTTTAAACATCTTAGATCTCCAATCTTTCACAAATTGGTTCAGTGGGGTCCACAATGCTATAAATGACTTTTGTACCTCTTACTATTTAAGTGAAAAAAATTTAAAAAAGTAAAAATAAAAAAAAGAAAATGATTAGTTTCACTGTGTGTCCGCCTGGTTACTTACCCCATCCCATCTCAAATGGAGATGATAAATTCTGCCTGCAAAAGCGATACCTACAATTTTCTATCAATTAACCCATTATTGTTAGAAATAGTATATCCCCCCTCCCAAAAAATTTTATTGCCGGAATTTACCATTTCTAATCGAGTTAGAGGTGAGGGAGGATGGTTAGCTAGGTTGATAGGTAAGATATCGAAGAAATCATTTTCTTCTTTTATTTTTTATTATTTTTTAATTTTTTATTGAAAAATTCTTTTTTAAAAGAGTTAATGACATAATTGTCCTTTTATTAGATTAGAGACCTTGTGTATCACCAATTTATAAAAGGTCGGGGACCCGTAAAGTTGGAAAAAAAAGGAATGTGGACTTAGTTGATACAAGGTGTAAAAGTTGGGACCATATGTGAAATTTATTTCAATTTCATCCATAACTTTTTTTCCAAGGCGATGGTCCCAACTTCTCAAAAATATGCACAAAAGGTCCATATGGACCATTTTTGCCAATTTTCACTGCTTACTTTTTCGATAAAGGCATTTTATCCTTATTTAAATTTAAAAATAAGACAATAAAAATTTTAAAAAAATATTTTGATCTTTCTGCCACTTTCTCTTCTACACTTATACATATTCATCTATATATCGTCTTTCCATTCACCTACATAACACATGCTATACATATAAAGTGATCAATATATTATCTTTTATTTATTTAGCTAACACCACTACCACTGTTATAGTCACTTTCAGTAGTGAACTATTTGAAATTTAAACCTAAATAAGTGTTGGCAATTGATATATAATTGATATTCAAGTGATAAAAATTATAACAGCTAAAAATACGTGTCTAAAGATAGCAAAAATGGGAAGGAAAATTTCATTTTTGCTGTCATTAGGGCAATTTAAGTGGAGATCTTACACTCCCCATGAAAAAGATGTTGAGAGAAATGGTTATAGTGGTACTTGGTGGAAGTTAGGAATAACTAGTCATAGAAAGCAACATTTTTTTCGTTCTTTTATTTTGTGTCTTTTGGATTTTTAAAGTTTTTTGTATTTTCTTTAATCTTATTCAATGAGGGTAAATCAGTTATTTTTTAAGCATATAAAATTGTCCATAGGGACCTTTTGTGTGTATTTTTGAAAGATTGGGCTTACAGCTTTTTAAAAAAAATTTTGGGATGAAATTGTTACTTTTTGTAAAGTCTGGGGATCTTTTGTGATATATATACTACCTCTGTCCAAAAAAGATGGTCCTATGCTTTTTTTCATAGATTAGGAAATGTTCATTTAATAGTATTGGAAAGTAAATCCTAATATTATTTACCTACTATACCCTTTCATTTATTAATTATTTCACTTTAATAATTCTATTTTTTGATAACTATATCTATTAAATAGGCATATAAAAGAAAATTTTACAATATTTTGGGAAAGACGAAAAAGAAAAACTGGACTACTTTTTTGGGACGGATATAATATATATGTACACACTGCTAACTTTTCATATATATTTTTTTTGTTTTTCATCCTTAACATTTAAAAACTGTCGTTTTTACCCTTAATTCTGACACTCTTTTTGATTAAAAGTGGCTATGATATCCTTAAACTTAATTAACATAAAAAACAATAAATAAATAGATACATGAAAACAAAATTAAAAATATTAGTAATAATTTTCTAACACTCATATGGGTACCACTGTTTGGCATCCTAAGTCCTATGTGACTGCGTATATCCGTAACACGAATATACGATCTCAATAATGTGATGTGTTAGCCACTTTGGACATATGTGTGTTATAACAGTGTTGGAAACCGGTTCACAACGTCGGTATTGACCGCTTTGACCAATTTTTTAAGCGGAAATTATTAACTGTTATTGGATTTTGGGTTCTGATTTATTCTAATTTTTTAGATCGATAATCACATTTTAGTTAATTTTTTAAACAAATTTCGTGTGAATGAGAAATTAATTGGAGAGGTAAACTGTTAAATCTATGAAAATGTTGAAATTAGAAATTAGAATATTCTAAAATATTGTAGAATATATTGAACTGGGAAGCTGTGTACTTTCAGATGAAAAGTCATGGCATTTGAAGTTTGATTATTTTCCAATGGTTGTGTCTCTTCTATTAGAAACAATTCTAACAGTTGCATATCCTTTATAAGAGTCATGTCGTTTGAGAATACGTCTTTTCAACATCTATATATAAGTACCGTAGCCGCATGATATTCAATGTTCGTACATCAAACCAATTTTGAATTATTGATTCTTCTCTTTTCTTCCTTTCTCTAAAGAAATTATTCTATTCCTCCCATAGCATTTTTTGTCTATCAACGAGTACATATAATCAGATTTTTGTTCGACAATCAAAGTTGATATAAAGTGCAATGTCGACTTTAGAAGAAGCATTGTATCTGTCTACACTTCGCTTCATCTTTTCTGCATAACTGGTTTTGTTTTCTTTGTCTTGTTCTACATTTCTTGATTTCATAAGTTAAATTTTATTCGCATTTACACATGAAGTTTAGGTATGATAAGAATTTAATTTGCACCTTATTCATGAATTTCTCCAACCAACAGTACCCATATGGGTGTGGAATTTTCATAAATATTGGATTTTTTGCTTTAATTTTTATTTGATTTGCTTTTTTAACAGCAACCAAATCATGTATTATTCTATTTTATTCATTTTTAATATACTAATTTCTTTAGTTAGCAATTAAAGAGTATTATAGTCATTTTTAGTTTAAAAAGGTAAATTACGCCAAAAAGTAAGAACTGAGGGTAAAAATGCTATTTTTTAAAAGTCAAGAACAAAAAAACGTAGAAACATGAATTTTGGAGTAGATTGTCCCAATTAGCCTATATGTCTAACTTATAAATATTTTACGTATAAATGTAACGTAATTAAAAAAAGGGCATCTTGCAACAAGCGAAATCAATGAGTTCTCTGGATTGATAATGCTGATAATTTTATTTATTTACACTGAAAGGGAAGCCATCAATTTTATTTCATATATACCACGGCTAACAGCCAAGTTCACAAAAATGAGACAGTATTGATTATTATTACACTCAAACAAATCCCAACTCAAGTGAATAGCTAGCTGAGATGTGGGCAGCATTATTTGGCTTGGCGAATAAAATTACACGGTCCACATTCCAACTCTAGCAAGAGTAAATTAATATCGCGAAGCCGAAGAGTAATCCAAAGCGGGTATGATTCTGGATTTGACTTTAACTCTGAACTACTTGTAAGCAATCAGCTTCCACTTTCTTAATGGGGAGACCATGACGTTGGGTGAAAAGAGCACCTTCAAGAAGACCATATGCTTCTGCTTGTTCCGCTGTGGGTTTATGCAAAGCGCCCTTAAAACTTTAACCATTGCAGCACTTGCTCGAACTACGGCTTGACATCATCACCTGATTATTTGTTTTAAAAAGGACTATTTGATTTCATCAACTTATTTTTTGATTTCATATCTTATCAACTAATCCTATTCCTTATCAACTTGTATAAATTTTTGTTTGTTATACCACAGAGTCTTGCTTGGTACTATGTGTTAAACATGCAGGAGTACCAGACGCAAAGAGAATTCGTTCTTCTCATGTTTCATCGTATCAGCCTATCATCTCTTTAAAATGAATTCTTTCCTCCTCGTGTGCTTTAATATCAGCGTCTCATCTCATTAACAAGCCGTAAATCAGGGATTTACTCCGCGTCATCAATTTAAGGCTTACAAAGTTATCTTCTAGAACATATAAAGCAAGTACAAATCATGGGTGGTGAAAATTTATTACTCTTTTTTTTTTCCTATCTACATAACTATAGTCTTTTGGCTTGAATTACAGAAGTTTTCTGTTTGTTTAAAGAATTCTTTAGTTTGATAGATTAGAAGGGTGATTGGATTCTTTAGTTCTTTCCTTAATTTTGAGTCATGTGACTATTTAGTACTTTGTTGTGATTATTTTCTCTACAAAATTTATGGTTCTTGTAGGTATGCAATTATAAAAACATGGCTCATTTTTCAAGCTTTTCTCTTCTGCGCCTATTTTTACATTCGTAACAGCCGTTAGCTGAGTTTTGTGACTTGTGCTTCTTCTAACTACGATCAAATTTCTATTTCTATTTGGAAATAGAATCAGAATAAGTGGAAGTTAGCGCATTCTGATCCTGTCATGTTTGTTGGAAAAAGCACCTTAATGTTCGAAAAACCCAGACAACATACAGTTGAAAAATAGGAAAATTGAAGTCCGAGTGAGTGAGTGTTCTCATCCCATGATTGCTCTTGGATAGATGATAACAAAGAACCCCTTCAAAGGAGAAGTAACGAGTTAAATTGGGGAATTGAGGAATGACTGCTGATCCCAAATGCAATGCATGCAGTTAGTTCGCCTTAAATAAATTAAAGACTCGAAATCTTCTAGCTCAATCTCATTAGAACATACACCGTGTATCTTTTAAGTATATATGTTACCTTTTCTCATCATAAATCTAGCTTTTCAGTAAACAGATTCTGATCAACTATGCAGAGTATGTTCAGCTAAATAGAACATCAAGTAGTCATTAATCCTCAGAAAGATGGCATTCCATCATCACCAAAGAAGAAAAATGCTACTTAATTGAAATTAGTTGGAATTCATCAATGACTTTAAGCACAAAATATTCTTGCACAGACCATACAATTTTAAATGAAACCACAAAACTCGAAAGTAAGCTCGTGTTCCAGCAGAAGTGGAATTCTTTACATCACTGACTTAATTAGTAAGCAGAGAGTAGCACATGATAAACTACACAAATTTGTGCTGTACTGCTTCCCAGATTCAGATTTTGCTGATGGTTATCTTTAAGTAGAACCAATCCATTGTCCTATTCCACGACTTGAAAAATATAATTCTCCATGATCTATTGAAAAATAAAGCACCACATACTCCCCAAAATCCAAAAGCAAAACCAACTGCCATACTAATGTAAAATCCTTCATCAAAAAGCTTGTCCTCTTCCTTTTGATTTTTCACTCCAAAGATCTTTTGATCTTGAGTGATCTCATCTCCGGGGCAGGTTTTTGAAAGTGGAGGGCCACAAAGACCGGGGTTTTCTTCAAATGAAGAAGCATTGAATGTTTGAAAATGAATGCTTTGTGGAATTTTTCCAGTCAACTTATTATGTGACAAATCCAGCTTACCAAGCAGATCCAATTTAGAAAGACTAGTAGGAATACCACCATCGAGGTGGTTTCTTGACAAATCAAGGAAGTCCAAATACCTCAATTCTCCAATATTTGCAGGAATGAATCCAGATAGGTTATTTCTTGAAAGGTTTAGACCTATTAGAGTTACAAGACTTGTAATTCCAAGAGGAATATCACCGACTAAGTTGTTGCTTGAAAGATCGATGAGTTTCACCAATCTAAGAGTACTCATGTATTGAGACTCAGCTCCTTTCCACATTAAGAAAGCACTCTCAAATTTGCCCAGAAATGCATTGAATGATCCATCATTTTCGTGATTCACTTCTTGAGTCAAAGCACTGAGATTGTTTAGGCATTCTGGTATATCACCGGAAATCTTGTTTAAAGACAAATCCAACACCTGTACAAGTTCAAGACGACACAAGTTTGAAGGAATAGTACCGGTGAATTGATTGGATCTGAGACTGAGAAAGACCAATTTTGTCCAAGAATCTCCCACCCACGTCGGTATTTTACCAGACAAGTTATTTAATGACAGATCAATGAAAGATAAAGATGTACAATTCTTCAATGATTCTGGAATTTCTCCGGTGAAACTGTTGTTCTGTAAATGCAATGATGAAATGACTTTTAGTAAAGGGATCTTTCCTGAGAAACTGTTATTTGCCAAATCAAGAGAGGCCAGTGGCGGAAGGTTCGTGAAGCATTCGGGGATTTGTCCAGAAAATAGGTTATTTGAGAGGTCAAGAAACTTAATGCTCTTAGTTCCAATGCACATGCTTGTAATTGGCCCTGAAAATTTGTTGTACGATAGATCCAATTGAATTATATGAGGAGGCAAAATTGGCAACGAACCACTGAAATTATTAAAACTCATATCAATGAAAACATTATCAGAAGGAAACTTTGACGACAAATCAGGAAGCGTGCCATGCAAACTGTTGTGTGATGCATCTAAGGCTCCTAATTTTGGAGTTAGCTCCCAAAACCAATCGGGTATGTTGTCTGTAATGCTTGCATTAGAGATATGAAGTAAATATAATCTCTTTTGGGTTCTTAGCCAACTTGGAAAATATGGCCCTACTATGCAATCGGCGAAAGATGCAATTACAAGTTGAAAAGGCGGTTTCCATCCTAAACTAAAATTAATTGAGATGCGGCGGTTCGAAAACAATCCCAGTGCTTGTAATTTCGAAAGATTAAAGAAATGAGATTCAGTGATTACGCCTTCAAGGTTGTTAGAATGAAGATTCAAGTATTCAAGTTTAGAAAGATTTCCGATGCTTTGAGGAACAGTACCACTGAACATATTGCTAGAAAGACATAAGAATGTTAGAGAGGAAGAGAATGCAAAACTAGGCAAGCTACCATTAAATTTGTTCATTTGCAAATCCAAATGTGATAAACTACTCAAGTTCCCCAAAAATATAGGAAGCCCTCCTTCAAATTGATTCTTGAAAAGAGAAAGATAGGAAAGGGCCACGAGGTTTCCGATAGCATCAGGAATGGGACCTTGTAAGTTGTTGCCACCGAGTTCAAGGTAAATGAGGCTATGGCTTTGGCTAAAGTTAAACAGCCAAGGTAATAGCCAGGAAGAGTATATGTCATTTCCCGCTAGATCAAGATGAGAAAAAGATCTAGAAGCATTGAACATGGCAGGTGAAGTACTAAGTACCATGGGTAGGTTGCAGAAACTCAAATTTAACACTTCAAGCCGAGACAGTTTGTTTATTGCTTGAAACCAATTGGTTGCCATTGTGAGGTTAACAAAACTCAAGCTCAGGTATCTTAATGAATGAAGTTGAGAAACCCAATCAAGGTTTGTGCTGGACATTGACGCACCATATTCACTGTCGAGTGCAAGAAACTGTAACTTCGAAAGGTTGCCAAGATGAGGGGGGACCAGCCTGCTAAAGTTGGAAGAGAAAAGATCAAGATGTTGCAGTCTCCTTAGAGAGCCAATGAACTGTGGGATTCCGCTATAGTCGAAGTCATTCCGACTGAGATCTAGATATTCCAAATGTTTTATTTCAAGTAACCACGGACTAATTTTACCTCTTAGCGGTGCAAAATTCGACCTGTCACCGTGAAGATCCAGCATGATAACATTATTAGTCAAATTATGACAAAGGATACCTTTCCATTTGCAGCAATCTTTCATATCTTCTTTGTTTCCCCAAGAAGAGAGTCGGCCATAATCATCGATTAGGTCGTCTTTGAACTTGAGAAGAGCTTCTCTCTCCTTCTTTAAGCACTTGATAGTACCAATGTTGCTTGTGTTGGTAGAGTGAGCAAAAGCAACTCTAAAGCTCAGTAATGTTACAAAAACAAACAATTGGACATGTTGAAGAAAACCAACCATCATTTTATTTTTGGAGAATATTGTTCAAACTTTTTTTTTTCTTTGTTGAAGGATGCTCCTTTTTTATAGATGGATGTTACATATAAATAATAGCAACCGGTCTGGTATATTGGCATGAATTACCTACGCAAATTTCCTTGCTAGTTTAATCAATTAAATTCAATTTATGTACTCATAATCCAAAAAATATTTGGACTTGCAACAAGGTTAAATCAACAAGTTCGACTGATAGTGGTGGTAATTCTAAAATATTTAGACTCTGTGCAACAAGTTAAATGACTGAGTCCCCATTGATAATATTGATAGTTTGGAACTGGACTTGTTTTGGGCAACAAGTTAAATCAATGAGTTTCCACTGATATTACTGATAAATATTAAAAAGACTTTTTGCAACAAGTTGAATCAATGAGTTCTAGTTGATATTACAGATAATTCTAAAATATTTGGATTTCTTGTAATAAAAACAAAAAGGGAAGGCTTGACTTCATCTCCTAATTATTTGTTCAAACATGAAGACTTTATTTAATCAACTTATTTGGGGAAAAAAAGCCAAACACAAAGATCAAAGGGCAATCCGCCGTCAGAATTGAGATTCTAAGTAATTGAATAAAGAGAAAATGTAATTTTTTGAGACTTCTTCCAACCGGGCTCTCATTATGATGGTGTCTGTTGTCAAACTGTAAATGTCTGTAATAGAGAAGTTCGAAGGGACAAATCATGATTTGGGTTCTGAATGGAGAGTAGAGAGATCATATATTGTATATAACGATGTACAATGGCAGAGCCAGGAGCTGTTATAGGATTGGGCCGAAAGGATGAGTCGTATATTACGCATCGCTAAATTACCTTTATATATAATTTTTTTAAAAAAACAAACTATAATGGAAAATTTTCCAATTTAGGGGGGCCGGGGCCCAGCATGGCCCCTAGCTCCGCCATTGACGCTGTATAGATGGTGGAAAAGACCAACCAATTATTTATAAGTTTTTAATTCTCATTAAGTAAAGAGCAAAAGATTAATAATTCAAGATGAATAAATTTCTTTTCTTTAGGGGAGTGGTTGTGGATGAAGAGGGCTGCGTATGGGGACTTTTGCTTGGAAAAGGAGTGTAGTTGATGTTGAAACAGCCGGGGCTCGTGCATTCCGTGAGGGGCTCATGTTCTGTGAGTTCATCCATTAGTTCATCTTTGAACTTGAGAAGAGGTTTTCTCTCCTTTAAGCTCTTGATAGTACCAATGTTGCTTGTGTTGGTAGAGAGAACAAAAGCAGCTTTAAAGCTCAGTAACGTTACAAAGACAAACAATTAGACATGTTGAAGAAAACCAACCATCATTTTGTTTATGGAAAATATTCTTCAAAGATTAATTTAACTAAGCAGCCAACAACTAATGCTTAATGTAACTTCAAACCATTTTTTTTGGTTGAAGGGTCCTTTTAATTTAGATGAAGGTTACTTATAATTGTGACTACTCTGGGTAACTAGCAAGAATTACCTACACAAATTTCCATGAGTTCCTATTGGCGTACTGATAATTCAAAAAAAATATTTTGACTTCTTCAAACAAGGCTAAATCAATGAGTTTGATTATTGATAGTACTGATTATTCTAAAATATTTGGACTCTATGCAACAAGTCACACAGTCTTCACTATTTGGGGGAAACATTGGACGTTTTTGCAACAAGTTATCAATGAATTCAACTTTTAAAGGATTAAGGTTGATTTCAATATTTTTTTAATAAATAAATTATATGGGGGAAGACTTGACTTCATCTCCTAATTATTTTTTTAAAGGAAGATTTGATTTCATCAACTTTTCAATTTTTTTTATTTTTTAAAGAAAGGGCCAAATGCAAAGACTAAAGGGCAATCGGCCGTGGAATTGAGATTGAAACAGTGGTAAGAAATGGAAAATTTTGAGTAAAGAAAAGGATAATCATTTGAGACTTCTTGCAGCAGAACAACGTCATTGTTTGAAGGGTATTCTTTTTCGATAAAAAGGCTATTTTTCCAAACGTGAGGAAAAATTTGGCTACAAATTGAAGGGGTAAGTTAATGCTAAACAATCACTCCATGACTTTTTGTCCCCCCATTGAATTAATTATATATATCAAATAAATTAGAAGCAAATTATTGTGCTATTATCGTGATTAATTCAATAGGGTGGATAGGACGCGAACAAGAGATGTGGCGGATGTGTAGTATTATCTAAGTTAAAAATTTGATGGAAGGACCCACTTAATTTTACATGATAAACAACCAGTGAATAACATATTTGATCTAGCAAAATCGTAGCATTTGATGTTGTCTATGATGTGATGGGTGCAAAAACAGTACTACATGTAAATTAATTGTGTAGATAAT
The DNA here is from genome assembly GCA_963692815.1 of Nyctanthes arbor-tristis. Classification (NCBI taxonomy): domain Eukaryota; kingdom Viridiplantae; phylum Streptophyta; class Magnoliopsida; order Lamiales; family Oleaceae; genus Nyctanthes; species Nyctanthes arbor-tristis. Next base: position 3,205 of record CAVNYN010243470.1, on the reverse strand, counting down.
TGTGTAAATCCATTATCTTCTGATTTACAAAAGTATATGTCATTAATTCAACATTCAAAGTTGTACATCCATTCAATATAATTGTTTAACATAAATACATACAACTGAAAATTAAGCTCATCATCTTTTGATTACCATTGAGATTGAGATTCTTAAAAATGACCAATAGAATACAACATAGAGTTTAGGTTGCAGCAAACTAACGAAATTCTCCTCTAATTCGTAATTGGCTGATCATTATCTTTACATACAACCAATTCATTGTACTATTCCACAACTTGAAAAATGCAGTTCTCAACGACTTATTGGAAAATAAAGCACCACATACTCCCCAAAATCCAAAAGCAAACCCAACTGCCATACTAATGTAAAATCCCTCATCGAAAATCTTGTCTTCTTCCTTGGGGTATTTCATTCCAAAGATCTTGGGATCTTGAGCAACTTCGTCCCCAGGGCATGCTTTTAAAAGTGGAAGGCCACAAAGACCCAGGTTTTCTTCAAATGAAGAGGCACTGAATGTTTATAAATGAATGTTTTCTGGAATTCCCCGAGAAGTTATTGTATGACAAATCAAGCACACCAAGTTGATCTAATTGAGAAAGACTGGTAGGAATATCACCATCAAGGTGGTTTCTTGACAAATCAAGAAAGTCTAATGACCTCAATTGTCCAATCCCTGTGGGTACCACTCCTGATAGGTTATTTCTTGAAAGGTTTAACCCAACAAGAGCTAGAAGACTTGTAATCCCGGTAGGAATATCACCTATTAAATTGTTGCTCGAAAGATCAATGAACTTCATCAATCTGAGAGTAGTTACGTATTGAAGCTCAATTCCTTTCCATGTTACAGAAGCCATCTCAAGGCCTATGCTAACTTGAAATGATTGATCAGTGTTATTTACTTCCCGCGTCAAAGCAGTGAGATTGGTTAGGCATTTTGGTATATCACCATAAAACTTGTTTAAGGACAAGTCCAACACCTGTATAAGTGCAAGATGTCAAATTTTTGAAGGAATAGTCCCGGAGAATTGATTGGATCTGACACTTAGAAAGACCAATTTTGTCCAACTTTCTCGCACCAATGCAGGTATTTTGCCGGATAAGTTATTTACTGAAAGATCAATGAAAGTCAAGGATGTACTGTTCCTCAATGATATTGGGATTTCTCCGCTGAAACCATTGTTTTGTAAATGCAATGACGAAATCACATTCAGTGAAGGTATCTCTCCTGAGAAATTGTTATCGGCCAAGCTAAGGAATTTTAGTGGAGGAAGATTTGCCAAGCATTTAGGAAGTTGTCCAGACAAGTGGTTACTTGAGATGTCAAGATATACCCAGTTAATGGACTGATTAGTTTCAATGCACAAGTTGGTAACATGCCCAGAAAGTTTGTTGTTTGACAAATCAAGTTGATGAGCACTAGAAGGCAACATTGGTACTGAACCATTAAAATGATTAAAACTCAAATCCACCCAACCAGAGGCCGATAATTTTGACGACAAATCAGGAAGCACACCGTGCTGATTATTGTGTGACAAATTTAGACAGTACATATTTTGAGTTAGCTCCCAAAACCAATCGGGTATGTTGCTTACAATGCTAGTATTAGAAATATCAAGTTCATCTAATTCGGTTTGTGTTCGAAGCCAAATGGGAAAATGTGGCCCGAGCTTGCAACCAGCTAAAGATGCAACTGTCAGTTGAAAAGGAGGGATCCATCCTAAACTGAAATTCAATGAGATGTCAGACAGTACAAGTACTCGTAACCGGGTGAGACTAAAGAAGTGAGACTCAGCGATCATTCCTTCGAAGTGGTTTGAACTAAGATCTAGAGTTTCGAGTCTGGAAAGGCTTCCAAGAGCACTACCATCAAACATTTTGCGGAAATTTAAATAACACCAGGAATTATTTAACGTCGTAAAACCCTCCAATGAGAAGGGAAAATCGATGAGACAAAATGACAACTCCACTATTACCAAATAATAATGGAAATACAATGTTTATCCTCTCAAGATTATTAGCCTAAATTAAGAGGTAACAACACACTACCACAATCACGTAACACCGTCAAGAATAATATTCTTGGCGCAACGAATAACTCATCTAACAATAGATGAAATCCAATAAACAAAAACAAGAAATGAAGAATAATATCACCTAACTCATTCCAAGAATTAACAGATCGGAATGGAGAAAATCACCATGTGAAGAAGTCAAACACTGAATAAAAGTTGAAATACCTCTGCACAACGTTGACGTCAAAAATGGTGAATTATTCTTCCAATTGTCTCTTCGATTTCCGTGCGTATTTTTGTGGTATTCTCTCTGACTTTTGTGTTTTTTGTATTCTGCCTTCACGCGCACTTTTTTTTGTTTTTCCGTGTCACTCTGCCTCATCGCATCAACACATATATATATATATACATATATATAGTACTTTAAACCTAATTTAATTTGGCTTAAGATTTCGTGTCCCTCAAGGCTTCTAATTTTATTCAGTCAAATTACTTAATTCATTCTCTAACTTTTGTCTTGTGTTTAAGTTAGATACCATCATAAACTAGACCCGCCCAATACAATGCATTGTCTTGCATTGTCTTCCTCTCTGACAAGGTTAGAGCTCTCTAATATATTATTGTTTGATACATCGATTGCCTATTTTAATCACACGAGTTTAGGAAAATTGATTAAATTCCCAACAGTAATATCAGAGACATGTTTAATTATGTGGATTAAAATGGATGACCCAGTTGGTAGTGCTATGATCAGGCTTATCAATCACAATTAAGTGACTTGGAAACCTAAGATGGGGGATATCCTTTACTGTAAGGATTTGCATAATCCTATTGATGGTGATGATTCTAAACTGGAATATATGGAAGATAAAGATTGACAAAAACTGCACAGGAAGACTATTAGGACGATAAGGTAGTGGGTGTATAATAGTGTTTTTCATCATGTGGCACATGAGACAGATGCAAATAAATTGTGGACTAAGTTAGAGTCCATGTTTGAGAAGAAAACTGCAGCGAGAAAGTCCTTTCTGATCAGAGACTTAGTCAACATGAAATATAAGGACGGTACGAGTGTGACAGAGCACTTGAATAATTTTCAGAATGTTGTGAATCAGCTGGTGACAATGGGAATGACTCTCGAGGATGAATTAAAAGCATTACTGCTTTTGAGTTCTTTACCAGACAGTTGG
>CAVNYN010243469.1:0-78401 GCA_963692815.1 Nyctanthes arbor-tristis | reverse complement strand
AAGATGGCTTACTAATTGTTTCTAGTTTGCATTACATACAATGAGACCAACTTAAATAGATAATACACATGCAACTTTCAGAAAACTTGGCAAATGAAGCGTTTGCTTCAATAAATTAAAGGACAAATGTCTTGGACAACTTTGATCAAAGAAAGATTACAAATATTTGCCAATTTACATCATATTTCACTAGGATCACAAATGAACTATGAAGCGAATTATTTACAAGAGTTTACTAGTAAATGTTTGATTCAACAAAATTTTTAGAAAACACATAAAAAGCAAACATTTATACAAAAAATTGTCTACTTGTCTCTGACACCAAGCCTTCTTTTGCCATTATGAAACATCATCATGAGTGTAATCTCACCATCGTCCTCAACAGCTAGCAACATCACAGCACAAGTTACACCAAAAATGTTCACCCATCCACCGGTGGGTGAACTTACACTGCCCCCGCCTACATAGGGGCGGTGATTGGTCCTCCCACATGTGGGCGGACCCGTAAAACTCTATCTTTGAACAACCAAGATGTAATTTTAAGTAGATTAAAGCCCAACTCTTGGGCAAGTATATACCCAGTAAGAAAAATAAAATTGGAGCTCAAATGTAAATCTAACTCTCTAATTACACCTTGACTCAACTACCTAAAGAACATTTAACATCAAAAGCAAAATCACCATAATTAAGTAAATTCATTAATTGAAGATGCAATTAATCAGAGGGGAAAAAAAGCATAATTCAATTATGGAAGACAAACAATGTATCACATTTAAAAAAAAAATTAATCTTTACACTTAACAAAAAAATTAAGGAAAATAGAAAAAAATTCAGAAGATTTCAATGTACATAATTTTTTTTTTTTTTAAGAACAACAATGTATATAAAAATTAATTATAAGTTCAATATAAGATTCTGCAAACCTGACAGCTTTGAAATCGCATTACTATACATTGACACCATCAAATCTGCAAAATTCAAATGTGACGGAAAAAATAAAAATCAGCTCCTTAAATGCACTTTGCTTTCGGGTCCGGCTAAAAAATCGCTGAGGGAAAGAAACAATTACAAAGGATTCATTAAAGAGAAATTGGGTCAATAAAAGACAAAAAAAAAACCGAAAATTTACCTGTTGCAGAAGCGCCGAGCTTCCCACATGACGGAATCGGGTCTTATCGGCTGTCTGCTTTGGAGCCGTGTTTTTGTTGCGAGACCGAGGGATTTTGGGGGGCCTGTACTCCGGATCAAAATGAGGACGCCCGCCGGTGTCCTTTGTCGGTGTCGAGCGGCGTCCCCGGCCGTCCGGCATGGAGATTTGGTGGTGGGTGTTGGGGGGAGTACCTCAAGAGAGAGAGAAGAGGTGGGGTGGTTCGTGGGTTCTGAAATTGGATTGGGGGCGGATAGATGTTACTGATTCAAGTTTTTCGGTGGTGTATGGTTAAAAAGGGCAGGAAAAATTGGCTTGCCAACTTGGCGTGGTGTCCATTGTCCACCTTGGCTTGCCAACTCATTTTTTGAATTCATAAAAACATGAGTTTTTTTATAGAAAAACCGAATTAAATATAGTCCGCCCCAGCCCGAATCCAATATCTCAACCCATGCAAGAATCCACCTATTCCCACAACTTTTTTTTTCTTACATGAAATAAAATAAAATTATTCTTCTTATTATTCACATAATGAATAATTACATCGAATAAGATATAGGTCGTATATAGTCTTTAGACAATATTAGTATGAATTATTAAAATTTAAATAACACTATCCTCTACGATCCTTCTTAACACTATATACTTGTATCAATCTTACGTATTTTCCACAAAATTTTTATTTCATCAAATCTGGTACATAAGACATGCCATTCACGTTTCTCAACCGTGTTGTTGGATTATTACAAAGTTCTAATTTACTTCATATACTAGATTTTTTCACCCTTGCGTTACACGGGTAGAGTTATAATGTATATTCATATCAGAATTAACATGTGAGTCTGGATATCATATTATAAATAAAATACAATATATCAGTTGCATTGTATAAAATTACAAATTGATATGAGAATTACAATTCACTATGGGATATTTGTAATAAAATGCATGAGTTTATAATTCCGGTATCCTCCAAACACGTCGTGTAAGTTCATACGTCCAACTTATATAAAGTTGTAATAATTAGTAGTTAAGTAAGTAGGGATGGCGACCCAAAGACCCCTGGAGACCTACTCCTAATAGGATATATCTACTACTCCTAATCAGAGCAAAATGACGGGTATGTGGCAACATTGTCTGTCCCGCAGTGGGTCCAGGGTGGGTGCAGGTCATGTTGGACTCTCCTCATAGGCCCGTGACTCAGCAAATATTTTTTTTTATTTTTAATAAATTTAATTCTAAAAACGTGTAGAAATTATTAAAGATGACAATTTGACCGATCAACCCATAAATTTGTAGCAATTTATTTTTATTTTTTGTTATACTATTTTTTTGAAAGGATTTTTCTATCGAATTGAAAGAATCATTTATTATATTAATTAATGCTGGGAACTTTAAAATTCTAAATAAATATTTTGTTTTATTCTACGTTCATCAATTAATAATCTGTTTCACATAACTTTAATTGAAAGGGGGAAAAAATCCATGAGTCCTTTTGTGAGTCATGGTGGCGTCCCACCCCGCCGCATGACCCAACCTATCTTGACACACCCTATAAATATTGGACAAAGACGTGTTTGCGTAACAAAAATAATTAATGTACAATTTTGTTTTAGTATTTGACGCGTTAAATTAATATTTTATTAATAATATATTCCTATTATATACTCAATTAATGCTTTAGTATATGTCATTTTAAATCATCTAACTTATTTCATATTATTAGTTAACAATCTAATAATATGTATCGGGTATGTACATACACGTATTCACTGGATACCTGTTCAGATAAAAATTTTTATACTCATGGGAAACTACCCTCCCGATGTATCATTTTTGTGAGTAAAATTCAAAATTAATAGTTATAATTAAAATATTAAAAGGAGATATTTAAAAAAATGCAAGGGATCTTAGACTTTTAATATCAAGGGAGATCATATATGTGGGACATCCTGAAAAGGAAAATAGGATCAGATAATGAGGGAGTAATTTTTTTGTGTAGTTCATTTTTTTCTTGCTGATTTCATGTCTCTGTTTACAAAATTTTCTATAAAATTCATTATTATCTTCGTCAAATTAAAATATCTTTAAATTAATATTTAATCTATACATTGCACGAGGAGATAAACTCTCAATATTTCATATAAAAAATTCATTACATAAATTGAAAAAAAATAATGAATGTTCACAATATAATAATTCAATCAAATAAAATAACAACATAAGTTCAGTCGATATTTTGAATACTTCACATCTATAGAGAAAAGAGATTAAGAAAATAAAATTTTTACATCCTCTACAATCTAATCGTCACAACATAAACGATATAGAAATAAAGATTAAAAAATAATCACAAAGATTTTCAAATTAGATCATAGATATTAAGAAAATAAAACTTAGCCACATATTATTATGGCAGAATTATATTATATGTCTTTAGCTATTGGTGTGACGTAAATAAATGAATTTTTATTACACAGAAAAAGAGAATAAATCAGTTGATTTGCTCTAGGTTATTATGAACTAAGTTTCCATTTATAATATAAGTTGTTTTGAAATAAGTTCCTAAGTTATTTTGAAATAAATTTTGGATTTCATATTATCAAGGACTCTGGAAGGAAAATTTGAAAATCAAACAAAGATAAATAATAAATTAATAAACAAATAAATAAAGATAATACCAGATAATTAGTTTATAATGCCTTCATTTTCAAATAATTCAATAGCAGGTAAAATAATTCTAAAAAATACTAATTTATAAGAAATTGAATAGTTACTTGCCGTCAAATTAACATCGGTAGAGGATAATAAAAAATTATAAAAACTCATAATTATATATAAATGCTAAAAAAAGAAAGAAATGAGCAAACTAAAATAAAAAAGGAACATACAAAACTAATAAACTAATATAAATTATTGAAAACTCGTCATGAATATCTAAAGAAGAAAAGTTTAAATTTTAAAACTTGAAAATGAGGCTTATAAGTTTTTCAATTTTTTTTTTTTTGAATTTTGTTTTAATATAGGAGTTTCCTTTTTGTATTATCTAGATTAGTGAATTAACTTTGCGTTGACGAAACTTGTATATTGATAAAATTACACTAATTTCAAATTGTTCTATATTCAGGAGACTTTCATTAAGAAACCCGGTCATAGAGATCAATAGTGGCTGAGTTTCAATTTCTTTAACAGAAAAATGGTTTTTCTTATTTACAGATCTAGAGTTTTATGTATGACAAGTAGCAACGTAAAATCTTTGTAATCAATAATTTAAAAATTTTATCTAATTGGAACAACAGGAAAAAACAATACTTAAAACTTAATGTCCCGTGCCCCGTAACTACCGCGTCATGATGCATATATATAATCACTACACTTGTATATAATACATAAAAGTGTTACATAAACTATCACAATCTTGAGAAAATTTAATTCAACTTTATGATTTCCATGTAGTCTACGAAGCTAAATAATAATAAATAATAATATAATTGTAATAATAGAGAAGTCATATTTTTGGGGTTTGGTTTCCATATATTCAAGGACGTTAAAAAAGGAAAATTTAAAAATTATATAAAGATAAAATTTTGTGATTTTAGAAGGGGAGCAATTATGGAATTAATTTTGAAAAATTGTGCAACATCGTGATGATGTCAGCAAAATTATAGATGGGAAAATTGCAATTGAGAATCGAAATCCAATTGAAAGACTCTTGTATTATATATTATATGATTTTCTTTTAGAAATATTGGATTCATGCCAAGAACACAGCGTTTGATGGTAAAATATTTATTATGGAAAATGTGATTTTCTATTTAAATTTTTATTTTTATAGTGTTTAATTAACATTTTTTATTATAAGGGAGATTTATCGTCTCTGCTTGGTTAAGCTATGTGTGTATATATTTTTAACATGTCATAGTTCTTTTTTATCATTGCATATTGCCTTACGAAAAAGCTATTAGTGCCAGAGGAGATACAAAATCTTGTTCAAAATAGGAGAAAATGACTGAATTGCCCTTAATGAGAGAATACTGAATATCTCGGTCAAAAAGTGAAGTTCGACGTTGAAGGTCAAAAATTGAATCAGACAAAGCAAGCAGAAACCCTAATCTGAAAGCAAGAACTTAAACATTGAAATCGAGAAGGGGTTCTTTCGTTCCAAAATTTTACCACCATTGACGGAAAAGAAGAACGTGCCTTTGCCCATCGCGAAGTCTTTCCGGCCGTGGAGGAGAGATCAAAGAACGGACGATTTTCGGGTTCGAGTTACATCGCAAACTCTTTCGGGACGTAGAGCGAAGATCAAAGAACGAACGATTTTCAGGTTTGAGTTATTTCCGGGTGGTAATCTACACGATCTGCAGTAATCTCGGGTATGGGTCTTTTTTTACTTTCTATAAAATTATTAGAAACTATTGCAGTGAAAATTATATTGAAGGAATCGAAATTATTTGTTAATATTGGTTGGTAATATAATTTGTTAAATTATTGAACGGACGAAATTATCTCTTAATATATATTAAGTAGTTGCAGTGAGAACAATTTTGAAGGAAGCGAAATTATTTGTTAATATAATTGGTTAAATTATTGAAATGACGAAATTATCTGTTTGAGTTGAAAATAATGTTGAAGGAAAAGAAATTTAATTTTTTGCTTGGCATACTAATATAAAATTTTGTGGAACTCTAGTGGGGATATATCAATGTTAACATCTAGCCATAATGGAGTCCCCAGTGAAAACTGTTCTTTAAGTGGCTATTGTATCTATTTGTGTTATTTTATAATTGGGATTATGATTTGATTTATGTTATATCAAGCTTTTTGTTAGGTGGGTTTGTGGGTTAAGAGGAAGTAGATAAAGGGACAAGTAGACGGAAGAAGTACAAAAACTCTACAGAGGACATTAACTTTGGGAAAACAGATCCAGTGTTTTCTATTCATGTATAAGTTCATTGTGCACCTTGTTCATTTATTAAATTAACAATACTTTCTAAACTCACAAGTACATGTAGGGATATGTCTCTTTAATTTTTTTGTTTGCCAAACAATACTATCTATCTGATGCAATGCCTTTCTCATTTATATTTTCTTTGCTGATTAATTTGACTATATTTTTGAACCAAAATGAACGTAAGAGCAAAATTTTTCTATTTAAGGAAAAAATGTGCTTATTAGTATTATTTGTATTCTACAGTATAGTGTTTAATTAATGTTATATAGGTCATAGATGAATGCTTCTTGATCTCTAAGCGAATTAAACGGAAGCAACTAAGCTATATATATCTCAAATGGGCCAGTGAATTTCTCAATTAATTGCCATCTTAAATCATACTCCTTTGTCCTGCAAAAATATTCCTGTTCTATCATTTTCACACAAATTAAAAAAAGAAATATTTGATGTACTTGTAACCCTCAATATTCCTACTATATCATCTTTTTTTTTTTTGGAATGGACATTATATCCTTATTTAGTACAACTCTAACAAGAATAGGGAAATATAATTCGGGATGGATAACAAAGTAATAGGGTAACATCTTTGCTGCAAAGAGGGAGTCATAATTTAATTAAGCTGTCAGAAACATGCTTACCCAAGCTTGCTGAAATTATAATCACTCAGTCATAGTATTTTTCTGCCAAAAAGAAAATGTACACATAAATTGCTGTCAAAAGAATGTACATAGTTTTGTAATGTCAAAACAAAGAATATGTGTGTGTTTCGTAAGAGGACATGTGTTTTTTTTTTTTTTTTTTTTGTGTGTGTGTGGCGGCTTTCAACTAGAATGTATCTGATTTACACTACCTGGCTATAGGTACCATCTACAACAGGTTTTTTAAATACTTCTTTAGTAATTATAGTTCATATCAATTAAGGAATTCATCCCCTAATTTAGGTTCATATCCCATTTTAATATTCTTCTTGATATTTCACTATCTTCTTTATTTCTAGATTCTTTTAGTATCTTGTATTTAGTTATTAAGGTAATGTGTGTTGATCTGTGGTTTGCATTTTCTCACAGGAATGTATGTATACAACGTCGTCAAGTTGGGAACCAATTACAGAGTGTGCCACAGTTGTCGACATCCCGACCATTGGATGTGGGATTGTCTCTACCTACGTGAATGTGAATGTAAGTGCGGAGCCGGACATGTGATGTTTTTAGAAGTGTTGAAGGATGGGAAAAACAAAGGGAGACCTTGATGATGATGTAGGCGCAGGGTGACCCGGTGAACGATGATGACGACTTGTCTCGTCTATTGAATAGGTGCGCAAGGATTGCGGAGTCTAGGAATGTCGAGATTTCGATAACTGTCCGCTCAAGGAGAGAGTAATTGGTAAGGATGGCAACGGGGTGGGTTCGGGACGGGTACGCCTTCCCCCGTCCCCACCCCGTTAGGGAAATCCCCGCCCTGTACCCGATTGAATTGGGTACGGGGTGGGGGAGGTTCGGGGCAGGTACGAAAAAATTACCCGTTACCCGTCCCGTTAAAAAAAAAATCCTTCAAAAAAAAAAAAGAACAGCGCGGCGGCGGATACTTTAGGATTGGATGGACTAGTGGAGACTTGAAGTTGAAGGGTTTGAGTTAGACAGAGACAGAGACAAGAGGAGGGGAGTTGATTTATAGAGATAGTTTGATTGGTCTTTGAATTAGTTTTTTTATTTTAAGAAAACTCAAATTTTGAATGAATTAATTATTAAGGTTCGTTAAAAATTCAACAAAAAGGGTACTAGTTGGGATATTAAGGTTTATTGTTTCCATTTGGGGTACTTGAGATCAAACACTCACCAACTCACTACTTAGGTTTAAAATTTTTTCACCAAAAAAAAAATAAATAAATAAATAAATCGGGTTTTGGGTCTGGACGGGTCAGGGTGGCCATTACCTGACCCCGACCAGATAAGACTTCGGGGTGAAATCTTTCACCCCGTACCCGCCCCAATAATTAATTACCCGCCCCGTTCGGGGCAGTTATTCGGGGCGAGGACGTGCGGGTATCGGGTAATACATATCCCGTTGCCATCCCTAGTAATTGGATAGATGATTGATCGGTGTCAAGTATGATAGCGTATTTCATGCATGTAAATTATTAGAATCACATCTTTTGTGACAATGTTGTTACGGTTGTTGTAATTGTCAATTTGCCACAATGTTAGTGGCTACAATGATTATCGGGCATGGTTAGATTAGGCAAAAAACTGTCTCTCTAATATGAACAACAATACGTTTTCTGAAGAAGCATGTAATCTTTAATTTAGGAGTGTTTGTGGCCTACCATGTGATTGAAATTTAGAATCTACAGGTTCTTATAAGTTTTTACACTTGAAGGACATGTTATTGGTAGTCATATAATGCAAATTTTCAAAGAGCTTGTTTTCATATCTAGGTATAGGCTTGATAGCCAACTCACTGAGACATCATGAACCAACTTGATAAAATCAGACCAAGACTACAACATCTGTGCGTTCACACACCAATAAAGCCATAAAAACCATCATGGAAAGGACACAAGCATGAAAAATACAATACAATGAAATGATACAATTACAAACTCGAAAGTGACACATCTGTTAGATGTGGAAATTAGACAACACAATTACTCATTGGGTAAATCAATCCACATGATGAGATAAACAATGTCCTAATACATTATTCTTAATTACGCTGACATATGCATGTCCCATTCACAAGCGAGCTCTGCAAATATGCAACCACAGCCTTCTGCCGCATTGCCAGTTAAGCATCCTGATATAGCACATTGTAAGGGGAATTAAGCTATATAATAAACATAACAAAATGCGAAATTGACATTGTAACATGGCTTGTAAGAGCACATGACTTCACCTTGGTGTTTAGGCCGAATGTGTTACCCGCTGGCAGGTCCGCCCTGGGCGTTTTTGCCACATTCGCCTGTTGGCCGCTGACACTATAGGGGCCAAACCAATCTAGAGGGTAATAGGCCTGCACCACGGACATCTTTGTTATTTTGCACATGGAATGATATGCATGTTATAACGATTTCAACAAAGAAATTTAGAAATCTGAAGTTGCCATTCTGTCTATAAAATTGCATACCAGTGAACCTCGCTGTTGGCGCTGTTTTGGTGTTGGATCGTGTTAGCGGCTGGGGCTAAAGTAGCGGGCTACATCGTCAACCAGATCCATGTTAGTTTTGCTCAAAACATGTCATCCTTTATTACTATTTGTTCTCTTTCTCAAATCTAGTAGTAATAATAATAATAATTGGTATTATTCAATTCAATTCAATTTGAATCTCTTCTATATAATCATTACTATTATTATTATTATTATTGTTATTATTATGATTCCTTGTTTCTGATTGGCCTTTACAAAATGCCCTGATTCTAATTATTTATGCGAATCTTTCTAAACCAAAATTGCATTTTGCAATATTCATACATTAAGCTATCTTTTCCCAGAATTCATCTTCAAAACAAAATTAATACTTCAATTATTTTCCTTGTACAAATAAAGTGCACAAGCTTATTTTTTGTTGCAAAATTTACTTTAAGTCTGAAAGTCAAAATAAGCGAAGAATTTATGAAACAAAAGAAATAGAAATTAGACTTAACAACATAGAAAGATCACTAAATATATGATTGAACAAAATCTTTGAATTTTAAGGCTTGAATATTACGATTGGAAATCGTACGTTGTGTCCTTATTAGATCGGAGATGTTTACAGGGATAACAAAATTCAAAGAGTAATCAAGCCTTTGAATTCAATTCATTAAACGAAGAATTCAAAGAGAATAAACATCTTTCTGGGATTCTTTTTTTTTTTTTTTTTTGGGCTGATATTTCAAACTTTTATACTCATGAATAATGTAGATTTTCTCTGTGGTGGTTTTCCTGCTTATCCAAAATCATCTCATGACAAGGGCAGCATTTTTATTGACTGCTGCAATAATTTTTTCCACCGCTTGTTCATAGTTTTTTCATTGTTATCTATGTCCACTCTCCAATTCAAACTCCCACTCTCCAATTCAAACTCCATTCAAATTTCTCAATTTGTGTTATTTGCTCCTCGTATAATAGCACACAACATTAAATTATAAGTTTACACTTCTACAATTTTAATGGAGTTTAGCCATTTGGTAATTAAAAAAAAAAATTATATGCTTCTCAATTCGGCCAGGTATATTTTCAAGCTACTCAAGGCTGTTAATTTTTTTTATTAATTTTTTTTTTTCATATCTTTATAGTTTATACTCATCAATCACCCATAACTCACTTCAAGAATGAAAGTTCAATGGCTTCACCACTTTTCAATTAATAATCTTCCACACTCATCCATATAAAAATTCAAAAAGTATAGACACCAAATCGCAGGAAAATTTTAGCCCGAAACTAACCTACTTCAAATGGAGAGTCAAGCCCTTCATCTTCGTCTTCCTCATTACTGGCCAAGATGTCGAACTCCAAGTCATTAGATCCGTCGAAAAAGGAATTTTCGGTCTCTTCACCATCACGACAGGGAGCAATGTCTTCCTCATTGTCCATCTATCACTTTTTGGGTCGGATTTGGCCAATACTCAAAAAGCCCCAGTTTTCTTTGGCATGGACGAACCGGCGAATGTTCTCTGGCCTATCATTCCGTGTTCTCATTATCAAAATAAGAAAAAAAAAAAAAAAAGGTTGAAATGGAAATTTAGCGCGATATTTTGGTCAAATATCGCGAGAAATTGCTTTTTGTCCCCCAGCAGTGCCTTTTGTACACCCCAAGTAAACCATCCGCTACTAGTAGCGGAACTTATTGCATTAACCATTGGTAACCGGCCATTTCTAAGAAAACAGATCTGGTTCGTATTTACGAACTAGATCCGCTGACTTGGCCCACACTCAGCGCCACAACGGACATCACGGGCCCGCCTCTCCATTTTTCCAAACCCACCCCCAAAACTTCCTTTCATTTCAAACCCCCCAAACACCCCAGGCACTGCGACCAGTACAGTGAACCCTTCCCCGCCCAAAAATCAAACCTCGTCCAAATTCAGGCCGTCAGAGCAGCAACCGGCGGTCACAGGCGGCTAGAGCACCAACTGGAGGAGCAGCAACCGCAGAGTGAAACCTTGAAACTGGTCGGAACGCTGATTTTTTCGAGATGCACTAAAGTCTCGGCTGTTCTTGTCCCCGGAGGAGCTACAACCGGAGAAATGACCCCTGAAATTGGTCGGAACGCACTATTTGCAGATGAAATGAAGTCTGGGCTGTTCTTTTCCTTCTAACATTATTTTAATCTGCTTGGATTATACTATAATTTCATGAGTTGCTTGGAGCAGAAACTGGTTCTCTGAAATTGCTTTTGGGGCAACTTGTAAAATTGTCTGAATCATTGCATTTCATGTATTGTTTGAAGATTTTTGATGGATGAAAATTTCTGTCGGCCATGTAATTTCCTCTGAGTTTTCTGATTCACATTTCATGTGATGGGGGTTCTGAAAAATGGCGAGGCGGGTCCGTGATGCCCATTGTAGTGCTGAATGTGTGCCAAATCAGCAGATCTCGTCTTAAATAGGAACCACCGTGGGCAAGTTACATGAGGAAACTAAAAATCTTCCAAAATCTTCCAACTAGTTTGAGGTAACCATCTTTCTTAACCGATCATATTAGATCGTGTGTCAATCATGGTTTGGTATCACAAATCATTTGTTGGCTTGTTCATCACTACTTTCATCATGTTATTGGTCATCATAAGTAACAAAGACTAATCTTATCACCAAGACTCAAAAGTCAATTGATGCTATGCACTCATAATAATGAATCCTTATCTTTTGTATTGATATTGAAAAGACATTTTAAACTCAACAGATGTTATTGTCAACGTTATTATATTATTAATTGACATAGTTATAAGTTATAATTAGAAGCATGAACAAAAAAACCTGACAAATTAATAGCAATTTACAACTTAAAATTCCATTGGCCACCAATAACCTCAAAAACAGCTACCAAAAACTAGCTCACCATGATCAACGTAAAAAATGGGTCGATTATAACAAAATACAACACGACCCTCCAAATTAACATCATAGACCTCTATCGAATGGGACTATACTAAGAAGGCGTACATGGCACGGTAGAGGCTCGACCGGTGCACTAACGAGTGGAATCATTGTCGTGGGCGTACGGCATCGAACGGACGGTGAGGGATGGCCGCAGCCCACGGGTTGAATGTGATTGGACGGGACTGAACAGTACCAAGATGGCACGGTAAAGGGTCGACGGCGGTAGGTAATTGGGCGGCGGTTGACGGGGTTGGTGGGACCGCAACCCGCTCACATGAAGGGCACATGGTGAGGGTTGTGGGAGGGGTCATCTGCATGTACAACTGTGGTGACAGTTTAAGCGCCCTTAGCTCTTGCACTTCCTTTTGTAACCTTCTGTTCTCTTCTGTCAAATTCTCGCAACACCTCTTCAAGAACTCGCAATCTACTTCAGTTTGCTTCAGTTTTGTCCTGTCAAAGATGATTTGTGCAAACTTGTTCAGCAAAAGAGTTTTTTTTTTTTTTTTTTGTGTTAAAGGGGATCTGTTTTGGAAATTTCCTAAACGAAAACCAAACACAGACCGGTTCTTCCTGATGTGGCTCAATATCCAATTTTTTCACATCAGATTTTAGTTTTCTTATCAAGAAAATGGCTCACCTTGCCCTCCGGTTCTGAAACCAAACTTCCACCTGCCTCGGCCTCAGCCCCAGCCTCTTCGACAAAGCCAGCTTTTGCTTCTGAAAGTAAAAATGAAAAGTTAAAATCTTTGTTTAAAGTTGTCGTCTATTAGGAGTAGTAGTTAATAGTAACGAAAGAAGGTGGGAGCTTACCGGATTCAGAGTGTTGTGTTCTTTGAAGCTCTCTTCAAGAACGGCGGACTGCTCTTTAGAAAGCCGGAGCTTTTTCCGGGATCCTTCGCCGTCTTCCTCGTCGCTGATGCCTCGGGAGCAGTCCCTCTCGAGTTCGTGCTCATCGCTGCCGGTGGCCTCTCTTTCGCTCCGTTTGCCGCTCACGCTTGAGATTGTGCTGTTGGGGGAAGAGACACCGGCCTCCTCCTCCGCGTCCGCCGCCGTAGGCAGGCGGTTGACGTCAATACCCTTTAGAAACGTTCGCGTTTCTCGATCTGCATCAGATAAATCACACCAAATATGATCAGAATGACTAGCTAGCCATTGAATTGGTCAAGAATAACAGAAACAGAGGTGGGATCTGAGTGTTAAATCAACTAAAGGAGCATTTTTTAACTTTATTACTTTTTTCCTTGAAAAAGGGATTGAGAGAGGTAAAAAGTAGATTTAAAAAAAAAAAAAAAAAGTGGAAAAATGAGGAAAGTTTTCTGATCAGATCTGAAAACTGATCAAGAACCCACCTGAAGATGGCCAAGAAGGAGAAGATGACACTAAAGAAGGCATGAGATTCAGCTGGAGTGAACTATTAGAACTTGATGAAATCCAGTTTTCAGTTGGGAAATTCAAGCTTAAACTCAAACCCAAATCTTCTTTTTCCAAGATCATTTTCCCAAAAGAAATACCACCCACTTTCTTTATCTTCTTGATCTGTTTCCTTCCTCAAACCCACAAGAAGAACTGAAAGGTGAAGTCTTGATTGAATTGCAGAACGCAGATTGGCGTGGGGGGGATGCAAAAGATGATATTATATAGTCAGAAAAATGTACTGCAGGGGTGGGCGGGCTGCGGTGTGGGAGTTATGATGGGCTTGTCAAATATCTTAATGATGGATATTGTCTCCCTAAACATTATTCAATTATATTTCTTGGACTTGTCTCTCTCTAGATCTCTCGCTCTCATACCTCAGGCACAAACACGCACTGCAATCAATCCTATTTATTACCATTTTACCATTAATTTAGAAAAAAAAAATAATAACCTCATAATTCATAAATGATGAATTGAAGCCCTAAATGGTATGATAAGGGATTGAGGTAATTGTACAAAAGGTCCCTATCTTTGTACACTCATATACAAATGATCTCTATCTATAAATTTTTAGCAATCTCATCTCTATTTTTCATAGCAAAATTTATCTTTGGTACTAAATTGGTCATTTATTAAAAGGGCGTTATTGTCCATTTACACTTTTAATATTTAAAAAGATGTAAAAAAAAGTCCACAATCTGAATATAATTATTGATTAACTAAAGATAAGTATTTAAAAATAAAAAACAAAAGAAAAGGAAAAAAATACTACAAGTTATTTATTTTTCTATTCTCACTAATTATGTCAATCAATCATTTTTTATATAAAACCACTACCGCTGCAAGTCGCCTTTATAATTTTCTCTCATTTTTTACCCAAAAAAATTTTTTTGTTTATTTATTTTATTTTTTTCAATAATTCTAATTATTTTAGAAACTTTAATTTGCAATTCTTTCTAATATCAAAAGGAATTGGGGTGATTGGTACAAAAGGTACTTGCCTTTGTACACTCATGTACAATTGGACTCTATCTATAAATTTTTACCAATCTCATCTCTATTTTTAGGTTTTATTAACAAAATTCATCATTAATACTAAATTGGTTATTTATTAAAAGGGCGTTATTGTCTACTTAAACTTTTAATATTTAAAAAGATGTAAAAAAAAAAATCCATAATCTGAATATAATTATTGATTAAATAAAGATAAGTGCTTATTTTATTTTGATTTGACATACAAAAATAAGTTATACTTTCATGATTAGTTCTGTCCCACTACCATACATATTGCATCATACAGTGTCAACTGTTATGTAATGTGTATTAAGACACGTTAAGTGAGAAATTATAACTATATAGTATGAAGCCCTAAATGGTATGGTAAGGAATTGGGGTGATTGGTACAAAAGGTACCTTACCTTTGTACACTCATGTACAATTGGTCTCTATCTATAAATTTTTAGCAATCTCATCTCTATTTTTAGATTTTCTTAACAAAATTCATCTTTAATACTAAATTGGTTATTTATTAAAAGAGCGTTATTGTATGCTTAAACTTTTGATATTTAAAAAGATGTAAAAAAAAGTCCACAATCTGAATATAATTATTGATTAAATAAATATAAGTATTTAAAAATAAAAAATAGAAGAAAAGGAAAAAAATACTACAAGTTATTTATTTTTCTATTCTCAATAATAATCTCAATCAATCATTTTTTACATAAAACCACTACCGCTGCAAGTCACCTTTATATTTTTCTCTCATTTTTTACCAAAAATTTTTTTTATTTATTTTATTTTTTTCAATAATGCCAATTATTTTAGAAATTTTAATTTGCAATTCTTTCTAATTTCAAATGTAACTTGACAAAAGTACCATTGTAATAAAAGACTAATTTATAATGAATGATGAATTGTGCTAAGAAAATATAAAGGTATTAGTGAAATTGCCAACAATTCATAGATAGAGACCAATTGCATAAGCGTGTTCAAAGGTAGGGACCTTTTATGGCAATTACCTCAAGGAATTGAGTTCCTATCCCAACATATTAACCTATTTTGGGTGGTTTGAATAAGTGTTATAATAGTTAGATTTTCACATTTTGAGCGAGAAGTCTCGAGTTCAAGCTATACCTGGTCCTCCACTATTTTTATTTCCCTCTCCTATATCCTCATTGTATTACAAAAAAAAAAAAAAACAAAAAAAAAAAACAAAACAAAAACAGCGGTGAAGTAGCTAAATTCTTTATAAACTCATCTTTTGTCATATGGTTTCTAATGAGTCAGATCTAGCTCCTTATACATAATTAAAATGCCAATAAAAATCAGCGAATGAATCACTTAACTGATTTTTATTTGCAGTCTGAGTCTGTATAAGGAATTAGATCTGACTCATTAGAAAAACTATTTTTTTACCCTCAGTTAAAAAAAATTGTTTACACTTTTCTCCAAAAAGCAGTGGGCCACTCAAACCGGTGTTTATTTTATTTTGATTTGCCATACAAAAATAAGTTATGTAGTGTTTCAATTGTCATGTGGTGTGTATTAAGAAACATTAAGTAAGAAAATATAACTATATATAACACTATACGATATCTCATATATATATATATATATATATATATATATATATAGCACTAGAGCTTTTTTACTATCGCGATAATACGCATTGAGATAGGATACTCGAGGAGCGTTGATTAATGCGAAAATCATTAAATGCGAAAATGGAGGAAACATTTTCCATGGAAGCCAAAGTGGAAATTATTGGCCCAAAGTCATGTCAGTTAGGTCTTGGAAAAGAATCATGAGTGAATGGTTGTTATTGAATCAGCAGCCCTCATGTTTTCTCACCTTATTTCATTTTCTTTTCTTGTAAGGGGGCCGGGGTCCGGTGTGAATATTTACAAAACTTGTCACTGTCTTATCCTTTTATTTGTCCATTTTATCAGATGATGATTTGATTCTTTGAAGTCACTTTTTCTTCCTTGCTTTAAGGTTGTGTGTTGTATACATATATGTATGTGTCCAAGTTTCAGGTTAATTCCAATTTATAATTTTTCTAGATCAATTTTGAAACGGAAATGTCATACGAACATGGATGCAGTTCAGTTTTTCATGAAATTTAACTTAAGTCGAACCAAGATCACAAGGTGTAATTGTTTCAATATTGTGTGTGTGTCCAGAACAACCAACAATAATTAAGCAAAAAAGAAAATGTGGTAGTGCCATATATTATTACAACGTAAATGATATAGAACCAAATGCTTGGTTTTATAAGGAATCAATGTCATGACACGATAAATTGCATGATGACACTGGCATCTTTTTTTTTTTAGTAGATCACTAATGTTGTGTTAACTATATTGAAAATTTTAATTGGTAATTTCTCATTAGAATATGAGCAAGTGTTCACCTTTTCAATTTCCATTGAAGAAATGTTAACTAAACTAAATACTCGTCTCCACTATAGATAAAAAATATATTTTTTTTTTTACTGAGTCAAATCATAATGTTGGTTTCTGAAATCAACCATCTAATTCTATAATATATAAATTAGAGTCTTGGTTCTAAACTTTGAAGATCATGCAAGTAATATTCCAACTTTAAAATATAAATTAGTTGGGAAAAATCTTGAAAAAAATAATAATTATTTGTTCTCGACACTATTTGTTTCGATGAAAAACCTGATTTTTTTTTTTTTTTGGCCACGTAAAAAAATGATCATATAAATCATAATTATAGGCCTACCATGTTAGGTTGCATGTCACACACAATATTTGGCTAAAAGTAATAAAGGTCAGGGAAGCCGCAAAGGCAAATAACGAAAAATCCAAAATAGAGAGGAATAGAGAGACAAAGGGGAATGGAATTCACGTGGGAACGCCCCTCCCTCGTTGCTTACTCATCCCATAACTCACGTGGGCCGCCATGTTTTGCTGATTTACACGTGCTTTCAACCCCACCCCCCTCGCTCCAACAATATCCTTCAACCCCTTCCTCTCCATAAAAAGACACCCCGACACCAACTCTCTTACAATCATTTGAACAATACTCTCTCCTCAACATCCGCCAACAAAAAAAAAAAAAAAAAATTCGTGTCAAATTTCACTTTGAGCCCTTATAATTAGCGTTATGTGTCTATTTCAAATTTTGGAGGCTTATATTTAGGGATGGTAACGGGACGAGTATTACTCGATATCTGTGAGTACCCGTCTTGAACGGGAAAGATATTGGGGCGGGTATGGGTGAAGGATTTCCCCCCGAAGTTTTATTGGGTTGGGGTCGGATATTGACCCCCAACTCGCGCCGACCCGATATCCAATTTTTATTTTTTATTTTTTTGAAAAAAATAATTTAAATCTAAGTAGTGAGTTGGTGAGTATTTGATTCTAGATACCCAAGATGGAAATAACAAACCCTACACATCCCGACTAATACTCTTTTTGTTGAATTTTTAACTAACTTTACTAATTAATTCATTTAAAATTTGAGTTTTCTTAAAATAAAAAAACTAATTTAAAGACAAACCAAACACTGTCCCTCAATCAACTCTCTTCCTCTCGTCTTTGTCTCTGTCCAACTCAAACATTTCAACCTCAAGTCTCCACTAGTGTACTCAATTCCAAAGTCTCCACCGCCAAGCCGCGCCACGCCGTTCTTTTTTTTTTCTTTCTTTTTTTTTTTAAAGATTTTTTTCCTTAATGGGGCGACTAACGGGAAATTTTTTCGTACCCGCCCCGTACCTGATTGGGGCGAGGATTTCCTTAACAGGGCGGGGCGGATATTTGTCCCGTTGCCATCCCTACTTATATTCAGTTAAGATCTACTTCCAATTATTATGTCACAAAATGTCTATATAGCATGTCAGAGGGCACGCATCTTGTACGCCAAAGTGTCGCTAGACATTGGTGATAGATATTTTTAATTTTTTTTTAGTGAGGTAATAGTAGAATATTTCGTTATAGTTAAAGTTAGAGTTCGAGTTACTATTATTATTATTTTTTAATGTGATGCTACGATTTCCACTTAATTTGTATTTAAAAAGTAGGGAAAAATAGGGGGAAGGAGAAGAAGAATAGTGGGACACAGATTTAATGATTTGCCAATTTCACCAAGTAAATATTTTAATCCAACACAATGATTATATAGGCATCATTCAATCATATAATCATCATAATATTAGTTCCAGCTTGTAATTTCATTATTTTCTTTAGAATTTTGCATTTAATATATTCGTATAATAACATTTTATTACTCATAATGGACCAAGGTTTAACATCCAATAATTAAATATAAGAATTTTATATTGAAACTTTTCAAAAAGAAATATTTTTTTTTCTCTTTTTTGATAAGGATTATTAATGATATTCACAAAAATACCACTCAAAAGAGGTGAAAATGACTGGCATGATCTTTTTTCGTCCACTAGTAGTCATTATATGTTGAGAGAATTTAAGTGAGACTTTAACTTTACAAAAGGTTAAAAGTTGTTTTAAGTCACGTCTGAAGAAACCGACTTTACATGCCGCCAAGCACGACTCTTTAATTAATTCTATGATTTCAACATTTCAAAATATCGAATATGACCTTTCAACAGTCCTCGGGCTCTCCCCTAGGGAAAGTCCTAGGGTTCTCTAGGTTCGTCGCCTTGCTTAGGTGCCTTTCCGGCGAAGGGTTTCATCGCATGCTTTTGTCTCAATAATGGAGAATTTTGCTGCTTTTGTCTGTGATGGGCTTCGCGGACTGAGCTGTGGCCAGACACCAGGACCCAGACACTTCGCTGGGTTTCGCTTTGCCCCTCTGGGATTTTGCCACCGAGTGCTTGCTGGAGGTTCTTGGTGCTTTACTCCAGTCGCTTTAGCTCTCGCCAGACCTCCAGTTGCGGGCGATTTGGACATGGAACCAATTAACCGCGTTGATTGTTGGACCTCAATCTTTACTCCTTCCTTTGGTTTTCACATTGTTGAATGGATAATTGTGTGGGGTCTTTCAATTGGTCTTTTGGGATTGGTTGAACGTGTGGGCGTTTCTTTGTGGATTAGAGCTCATCTTGATGATTCCCCACCAGTCTGTAGTGGTCTTGCAGGGGAAGCGCCCTTTGGCCGTTCTAGGGACACGAGACAGTTGTTGGGCAGTTCCAGTTTCCTTTCCCTGAATTTGGCTCGGTCGCCTACGGCGATGTGGAGCATGACGATGCTGGAAGAGTCATGGAATTATTTGGCACCAATTTGGTCGGCTCACCCAGTATCAAAACGAATACAAGTCTCTCTCTCTCTCTCTATCGACAGGCTTGAACTAAGTGGCAGTGTCTCTGAAGTTGGTTAACCAATTTGACTGTAGATTTTGTGATTTTACCCTACACGCGCGGGTCTTTTAATCACCCACAAGGTCAGTTATTTTAGTATAACTTATATATTCTGTAGTGTGTAAAGCAATTGTGTGTTTTTATACAATAGTTTTAGTTGATGAAATGAATTGAAAACGTTTTTAGTTAAAAAAAATAAACGAATATGATTATTCTGTTTGTAAAATTAATGTAAATTGACCTGTAAAATTTTGAATTGTAGCTGCATCTTTAATTGTGTGTACCTCCTTCATAATTAATGGGAGAAAAAATCTGTCCACCCACCCTTTTGTTCCTTTTTCAAAATGAAAAGAGGAACATTTTGAGTGGTAAATGAATGTCAAGGGCCTCTTTGTCTTGACATAAAAAGAAATTTTTTAATCTAAAATTAGGTTTCTACTTCTTCTCTTCAACAAATAATTGACTTTGGACTAGAAGAATGGATTCCATTATTTGCCTAGTTGTTATAATGACAATGCCTCATCCGCGCGTGTACAAATTTCTCACCCCCTCACCAAATAATGGAATGAATTCCATTGTCTTAAAAAAAAAATTGAAGTGGCACGTTTTTTCACTCTCTCACAAACTTGAAAAAAAAGTCCAATTCTCTAAGAGTATTGGGCAATCATTTTCTCATTTTAGCATTATGATTTGGATTGAGACACCTCATTTTCTTGATACATCTCTTATGTATGACTCTTTTGACTCGAATGAAGAATAAATTCCTTCTTTCACCCAAAAAAAAAAAAAACTGGTAATTCTATTTATTATTGATTATGATTTTTTAATACAAAGGGGATATAAGAAAATGATCAGATAACTCGGGATACTCAAATTAATGAAGGGCTAAGGTGTCCTTGATAGAATTTAATTCCATGAGATGATAAATTTATTCTATTTTATGAACGCGCTAATAATGGCCATGTCTTTAAAGTGAAAAATGTATCCATTTATTACATTTATAGGCTACAACTACTCAGCTACGTACATATATAATCTGTGTCATCTCAGCATTTTCATACATGCATGAAAATGCATCTTTACTTATAACAATGGAAATGACGAATCACATACAATACAAAAAATTGATTTAACATCATATATATAGTACTATATAGTGTCATATGACCACGTAACATGTATCGAGATATGCCATATGGTTGTCATTTTCATACGATGTGTCTTGATACACCTCATATAATCTTATGACATTATACAGTGTCATAATATATGGTATTAAATTGAGACTAATAAAATACATGCATCTTTACTTTTAATAATTTTTAATATAGAAAAATGTGGACAACGTCCAGGAAGAAAGAGAAAAGACACATAATTTTATTAGGTCCCGTGTGTTTCTTAATTTTTACTTTTAGACCATTTTTTTCAATTTTTCTTCACATTTTATTCATCGTGTCCGTGACATGTCTACCTCTAGAGTTCCATTTCCACATTCTCTTCCACTTTTTTTTTAATTTATTTATATCTCTATCATCTTTTATACTTTTGCTGCCTTTTTTCCCCTACAATTTTTATAATTCACTTTAATTAAAATAATCATCTTATATCTATCTCTCTTATCCAAGATAGATAATGTCTAGACAACTTACATTAAAGATGCTCGGTAAGGCAAATCTGCCGTAAGGAACATGTAGGTAGAATAATAACCAAAAGCACAAAGATTATTCAAGTGTGATCTGAATAATTTTAATGATACCATTAAACTTCCATAAAATATACATACACAATCATTAACAAGTAAATTCTTAAAGATGACCTAACTCTATATTTCTGATATTGTAATAACATGGGGCTGTGAAGTATTACAATATTAGTCACTGATATAAAAATATCATCATTTCTATTAATTATATTAATAATTGATATTCTACTAGATAATCTATTTATTAGCGACGTTATTTCCCCAAAAAAGTTAAACAGTTGGGGTGCACGCGTGGAGGTGGGAGAGTGGGAAAATGTAGAGCTAAATGTGTTGTAGGAACAGAAGTATACCGACAAGAAGCGGGATGATGATTGCGTGTCCCCACGGGGGCGTGCTAGCGATCCCACGTGTTCCCTCAACTCCAATGCAACCATCCGGTTCCGTGTCCCGACAATGTAACCCCAGGGGTCCGTACTAGACTCATCGACCATGTGATTTTCACGTGAACTGGACCCCTACCCTTTTTTATGTCCCAATTATTGGCCCCTTTTATTATTCAATTATTTATTACCATCTATGGTCCCTTTCCTTTCCTCCTCCACATTTTTTCAGCTACGTGTATAAGATAGTACTATAAACTTGTACAAACTTGCATTTGACAGATTCTGTTAACTCACGGATCACTATCAATTCACTTTTTATCGAATGGGCCACGTATGTTTTTATTGTGTCATATGTTTTTATGTTATCAACAACATTTTGTTTTTTTTTTTTTTTTTAAGATTGGACAATTACATACATAAAATGGTCTTAACCATCTTTCTTCTACTGGGAACTAGGAATTGTACGCTTACCAAGCTAGAGTTGTTACATAAGACTAGATCATACAAAGTTTTAGTGCAAAATAATATTTAGAAGCTAAATGTAGATTTTATTACTATTAGTATATTAATTAATTAAAAAGAATAAGAGGAAGTATATGTTTAATATAGAATAATATATCGATTACATTACCAAATATGATCATATTCTTGTAAAATTAACAATGAAGATTATTTTCCTCAATTATTATCCTAATATATAATTGAAATTTTAGTTGGTATTTATGTATATTCCAAATAGTTTAATCTGTGAATCCTTCGATTGTATCCGTTCATTCATTTCACTTTAAATAGTCAAATAAATATGGTTGTCAATCTCAAATGGTCACCAACATCTAGCATTAAATCTCGTGAAAAAAACTAGATAGAGTGACCCACAGTCTTTCTTATTGTCTCGAGTTTAGTCTGATATATTGTTTGATAAAATTTCTCCCATTTGATAGGAACTTCAACTACTTCACTAAAATGTTAAATTACAATTTATTGCATGGACCCCAAAGTACAACTTGATTTTAGTAAGCTTCTTTTACTTTATCTTATTTTTTTTCTGTTACATCTTACTTTATCTTCTTTTGTTATTATTGTTGTTATTATTTCTTTTTTGGGTATTAATCATGTAAAATGGTTGACATAATGATCTATATATCTTGGTCTGCATACGAGAAAACTTCAAGATATAATATATGAGTAATGTTATTTAGCACTGTTAGTGCTTGTCACCATATCAAGGTGGCATTGAATGATAAGTTAAATCAAGTGGGTCTTTTATTTATGCATTTAATTTCATTTATCATCCAATGCCACATTAGTTGCCACGTAGACTAGTGCTAAGCACCACTGGTGCTACATAGCATTATTCATAATATATTATATATTATTTTGGGTCCTTAGAAGTAGAACAACTGATGATTTTTCTAAGCTAATGTTGGACAAATATTTTGAATTACAATCTCTGGATATAGTTAAGAATGGAAGTGATGAATTAATAAATGGCGGTTTTCAGTTTCCTAGCTGTTCTCTTAAGTCTACGTTCAATTCTCTACCCCGATATTCCCCTTATAGTAATAAAAAAATTAAGGAAAATTTAGGTAAGTTTAAAAAATTTACTTGAAAAAATATTTGTTTTACTAGTACGAGTCAATCCTTTGCTTTATCTAAATTTACAATTTCAACTAATTTTAATAAAGAGTAAAATTAGTAATTTCAAATGCAGGAAACAGTTTTAAAAAATGATACTTCTACCTTCTATAGTGATAATTCTTGTAATTATTAGTGAAAGTGGTCATTTTCGCAAATCCCACGAGGTAAAGAAAATTTTATGCAATTTTTTCTCTCAGTTCAATAAAACTTTTATTTATAGTATTAATTTTTTTTAACAGATTGTATAATATTAAGTAGAACATTATTGAATCATCTATACTATAATAATAAATAAAGTACCAACTTTTTAATCTGGTTCAGTGCTGTTAAAATTGCATATATTATTATTAAATTAAATATTAAGTAATGGGCTAGTGAAGAAATTTAAAAGGAAACTTGATTTGCATTTA
This sequence comes from Nyctanthes arbor-tristis, assembly GCA_963692815.1. Lineage (NCBI taxonomy): Eukaryota > Viridiplantae > Streptophyta > Magnoliopsida > Lamiales > Oleaceae > Nyctanthes > Nyctanthes arbor-tristis. The sequence goes on along the minus strand of CAVNYN010243469.1, from coordinate 54,370 downwards.
AGAAAGAGAGACGTGCAATTAGTGTAAAATATTCGTTGAAGCATCATTATATTCCAGATTTCACGTGTTGTACCTCGAAGCGTGAAAGATTATTCCACATTTTCTCTCATCATTGCGAGCAAACAGCTTTACTAAACTATGCATAATTAGTGCTAAAGTTGGCTTTATTTTAGTTTGCAATGCCTCATTCTAGGAACTATCTAGGTCTCCCAGTCACAGAACATGAGTAAATTAAATAAATACCCAATATCAAGGCTGGCACTAATTTAATAACTAATGTTTTTCAAACAATAGACACAAACCTAGGCATCATGTTTTATTGTTTATTTATATTCAAGATCGACAGAGACATATATAAAGCAATTCACTTTTGCATTATATATCCATATATATATATATATATATATCAGACATATATAATATGTAGTACATGAAAAATTGTAAAATACGTAAAATTGGCAATATAACAAATAAATACAACTGGACCCGGCCTCTTGAAAAGTGATTATAATTAAACTTATAAATTATGAATAGATTATTAATAGACATCTCTATAGTACTTAGTAAAATTCACGAGATCTACAAATAAAAAGTATGTCTAACATTACACTTTCAAACAAATCACATTACAAAAAGGAGAATGAACAATAATAGAAGGAACCACTTATAAAATACATTCAACTTTGATCATCGCTAGCTATAGGACCCCAATTAAAGTTCTCAAGTCTATACATATATATAACTATCGCACTTATACCTTACACTAACGAAAATTTACAATCATCCCAATGAGGTGTCATAATTGCATCAATCCATCCAACCCTATAAAACCTAGCTCCGGTTCTTTTGAAAAATCCTAATTCATCTATTCAATGTTGATCCTCCTTTGACTTGTTCAGTAATGAATCTATACGCCATCTAATGAAATCGAGAATATATAAGTACTACCTCCAGCCCAAAACGATACTGGTTTTCTTATATATTTAATATGCATTATTAATAAAATGAAATGGGAAACCAAAAAAATGATCATAAATTTATTTTTCTTTTATAATATTGAATGAACTTTTCTTAAAGCTATGTACAAATTTAAAAAAAAAAAATTATCTTTGTAGACCAGAAGTAGCAACACTTTTTTCATTATCACTATGTTTGGCAACAATTTTTAATTAGAGAAATTCATAAATGGATTTAAAATTTAAATTTTATATAAGTGTCATTACGTAATGATGTCATACAGAGATAATGATTAAAATGATGTGAAAAGTTACAACGCACCAAAGATATGGCTTGATGGTGTGCTATTATGTGACAAAAATTTAAAATTTAAATTGGTTAATAAATAATTGTGATTTTTAAATGGTAACCAAATAAATATTTATTGTCTAGCCATCACAAATTTTTTTCCTTCTTTTTTCTCTTTTTTCCCCCTCAACTTGGCATTAATAAAAAACAAAACAAAGAGTAAGGCTATGATTGCGTGCATCCCACATGGCAAACCAGCATTCCATTTTACAGCGAGGCACACATGCTAGTATACGTGTACCCACACGTGCACCCGCATATCAAATGTTTTCCCATCGGAGATTCAGTCAACGGTCAAAAGAATCCTTTTAAATCGTGCGGTTGCGATTACTTTAATCAAAAATCATGATTTCCTCTTTTCCTCTCACCTGTCTTTTTCTCGGTGGTCGGTCACCCGGAAAGCTGTATCCAGGTCAGGACTCCATCCTAGCCGTTGATGGGAATTGCATTGGTCTCCGCCGTTGATGGGAATTGCATTGGTCATCGATCGAGAATACCCACACTAGCAGTCATATTGCAACTTGCTCAAGTGAATCTATTGCCAGCATTTTGTGGGCCCAAATATCTGGCCCATGTGACCGGCTTAGCTGGTCACCATGTGATTTCATTAACCGTTAAACGAATCTCTACATTCAATCTGATCATTAACTAAAGTTAATCAAACTGCAAGTTGAGATTACGTTGCACGTGCGATGTACGTACGGCGGGATTAAACTTGTCATTAATTGACATATTTACCCTTAATGAATTGTCTAGACGAGCGTAAATCGAGTGTGGTTGAAAGGGTTAGTATAGTAATTTTGACTGGCAATGTAGGGTCATTCGAATTATATTCATATTTAATAAGAAAAATGACTCATACATATAATAATGAATAGGCAATGATATAAAATTATTGTTTGGGCATTCATTATAGCTTATACCTAACTTAATAATGATATTTTCTTCTTCCAAATGATTAAGAGCAATCTTAATCATAATTTGGAACGTTTTATTGATTCTGTTTGAATAATTCATATTTTATAACTAAAATGGGCCCAATTGGATGATATGCTTTCAATTAATTAGTAGTTTGTGATTGTTTAAAAAATTAATAATTTGTGTGATTGATTGGTTAAAAGAATGATCCCTAAGAGTATCTCTAATACAAAGTCAAGGTAAAATATCTTAGCTGTATATGCGTCAAAAAATAATAACATTTACATTCAAACAATTCTCCAATACAATAATGTCAACATTGTATATTTGACAAGTTATGATTAGGTATCTTGAAAAAATAGAATGAGAGAAATTTTTTAATTGGATAAATTAATGCTTGACATTGTCATAGAGAATGTCTTCTCATGACTTTCTATGTGACAATGTCAAATATTTAATGTGTCAAATAAGTATTTTTTTGCCAATTATCAATTTATTCTATGATTATGACTATACATTAGAGATACTCTAATAAAATGAGTTAATAGTCAATTTGGTGATTTTGTTCACCCACTCACTATGGGCGGAGTTACACTGCCCCATTTCTGATGTGGCGCACACATGGCCTGACGTGACGCACACATGTCCGCTATGTGTATTGGCTATGTGTGTGTCATGTCAGAAGTAGGCGGTGTAACCCTGCCCATAGTGTGTAGGTGAACAGGACTCGTCAATTTGGCGTTATGTTTTTACGTTTACATTTCCAAGGATAATTTAAGTTTCATAAATTATTTTATGCAATGTAAGCCGACGATTTGTTTACAATCCATTTTAATTTGTCAGAGAACTGTTTCTCTATTGAAAGATGAAAATCAGTCTTCACTTAATTCTTTTTATCCTTAAAAAGAAAATCAGTCATATTCCAAAATTATTTTGCTGGGCTATTCTCATCCAGCAAGCCCTCGAGAGAGCAGTTAGATGCAGGGGTGGTTGCGATCCAAAGAACTCTTTCTAGTGCTGATTTGTGTTACTTGGTTCAGGCTTTTACTAAGGATGAAGTCCGCAAAGCCATAGTTGACATGTCTCCTTAGAAATCACCTGGTCCGGATGGTTTTAATGCTTCATTTTATCAGCTCCATTGGGATGAGATTGGGGACACTGTTGCTGATGCTTGTCTCAAAAGTCTCAACGACGGGGTTAGCTTGGATAATATCAATAAAACTACCTTGGTCCTTATTGCGAAAAAGAAATATACGCGTCATGTTACTGACTTCCGGCCCATTAGCCTTTGTAACGTTCTCTACAAGATCATTTCAAAGACGGTGGCAAACAGGATGCTAGTTGTTCTTCCTTCATTGATTGACAAAAGTCAGAGTGCTTTTATAGCCGGCAGACAGATTGTTGATAATGCTATGATCGCTTTTGAGAGCAAGCATTCCTTCAAGAACAAGACTAACGATCATAAGGGATATGTGGCGGTTAAACTTGATATGAGTAAAGCTTACAACCGTATGGAGTGGGACTTTCTGCTACTGGTTATGGAAAGAATGGGTTTTCCCCTGAAGTGGCAACAACTCATCTATAGGTGTATTTCATCTGTCAGCTTTGGTAATGGTCACACTTTGGGAAACTTTCGTAGGACTCGAGAGCTCCGGCAAGGCTGCCATCTCTCACCATAATTGTTCATTTTGATGGCTGAAGCTCTCGTAGGACTACTTCATAAAGCAGAGAATGATAGAATCATTTTGGGTTTCCAGTGCTCTCATCACTCTCCCCGTGTGAGCCACCTATTTTTTGCTGATGACTCCCTTACATTTATTCGTGCAAAGCAATATGATGTGGAGTCTTTGTTGGGCATTCTTCATGATTATAGTCTTTGTTCTGGTTAGATTGTAAACTATTAAAAATCTTCTTGCTATTGTAAACTATTAAACAATAATATTATGAGATGGTTAGGAGTTAGTGATAGGCACTTTAGTATTATGTATCTTGGTTTTCCTATTCTGATTGGAAGAACAAAGAAACGTTTGTTTGAATCCTTGTTGAACAGATTCAAAAAAAAAAAAAGATAGCTGGGTGGAAGCGGCCCCTTCTCTCTGTGGAAGGAATATGGTAATGATCAAATCAGTGCTACAGGCGATCCCCTGCTATCAAATGAGTCTTTCGACTCCCGAGTTCTACCATTGCCTCTCTTCAAGCCCTTACCACTAAGTTCTGGTGGAGTGGTGATGCTGAGATTAGGAAAATTCACAGGACTAAATGGATGGAGCTTTGCAAAACTAAAAAATACGGGTGGCCTAGGATTCCGGGATCTTGAAGCTTTTAACCAAGTGCTAGTTGCAAAACAGGCCTGGCGGATTTGGTACAACCCGAACACATTGGCTGCCCGGGTGCTTAAAGGGAAATACTTTTCTTCTACTACCTTCTTGCAAGCTGATAGGAGACGTGGGGATTCTTTCTTATGGCAAAGTATAGTGTGGGGCTCTGAGTTATTAAAGAAAGGTTTGCGCTGGAGGATTGGCAATGGGCAAATGGTGGATGTTTTTCATGATCCTTGGCTGCCAAAATCTTGGTCTTTTATTCCCGGTAACTCCACCAGGGCCAGCCGATTGTAAGGTGGCGACTCTCATAACTGCCACAGGTGCTTGGGACCTTACCCGTATTGAGGAGATTCTCTTACCTCCTGATAAAGATTCTATTCTTTCCCTGCTGTTAGAGGATCGTACCGGTACTGACAGGCTTATTTGGCACTATGAAAATAATAGCGTCTACTCTGTTAAAAGTGGTTACAAAATGCTGACTTGAGCTGATTGCCAATGGGAAGAGTCACAAAGCACAACACGCCAAGGTTGGTGGACTAAACTATGGCGACTTCAAATTCCTTCAAAGATCAGAATCTTTGGTTGGCAGGTTATTCATCATGTGGTTCCAACCATGGAGAGGTTACGCCGGTGGGGTTTCAAAGTTGAATGTGTGTGCCATCAATGTGGGTCTTTTGAAACCCTCCATCACATTTTACTTGGCTGTCCATTAGCTAAAGAGGTCTGGAAGCTTCTGGGTTTGTGGGGGAAATTAAAAATTTATTGGCTTCTTGGGGATACTAAAGATACATGGTCAGCTATTGCTGGATTGTTTGACACATCTTCTCTCATGTTGATTTGTTCTGCTTGGTGGTTCTTCTGGTATGAACGTAACCAATGTATTCATGACAACCTGGGACGCTCCTCAACGTGTGTTTCTTCAGCCATCGTAGAGTTTGTGCAGAGATATAGAGAGGCTAGGGTCTGGGTTCCTAATTCGACTGTTGCTCGGGATTATTGTTGGAGAAAACCATTAGCCAGCGAACTTAAATTAAATGTAGATGCATCGGTTAAAGAAGGGCTCGGACATTTCAGTGTGGGAGATGTTGTTCGGGATGAATTTGGGGTCATAGTAGGTTGTATGGCAAAAGTTCTGGCCGGACACCCTTCGGTTGAACTTGCAGAAATAATGGCTATTCTTGAAGGTTTAAAGTTTGCCCGTGCTCATCATTTTGGGGTCAAGGCAGTGGAATCAGACTCACTTGTTGTCATTTCTCATTTGCTCAAAACTTCGGAATGTCATCCTTTTGGTCATGTTCTTGGGGAGATTAGATCGTTGTTGACAGATATGAATTGTAACCCTTGCATGTTTATCTGCCGTGAGGCGAATAAGGTTGCTCACATCATTGCAACCCGGTCTTTAGCCTTTTGTTTTTCTTGTATTTGGTTTGATTCTTGTCCCTTTTTCCTTTCTGAGGTTATGGGACATGTTTCTCCATAGATTGTTAAAGGCTAATTTTTCCCTTCAAAAAAAAAAAAAAAAAAAAAAACAAACAAACAAACAAAAAAATGAGAGAAAAGAAGAATGGTAACAAACACGTAAAGGGATGTTAAAAGTGGTTACAATGCAAAAAAAGGAAGATATTCAATTGATTTCTGATTTTTTTTTTAAAGGTGGTTATCTTGAATAGTCTAATAAAATTTCGATAAGATTATACAATGAATCAAAATTTCAGAGGATTATGGAACAAACTAATGCTTGATTACAATAAGAAATGTTGAAAACCTTTTTTTTTTTTTTAAATATACAATAGGAAGGTAGGTGTAGTATAAAGTCAAGATCTTCCGTATAGAAAGTGGGCATTTAACCATTACGATGTAATTTGAACCACGAAAAGTGCTATTTGTACACATAAGGTGTATAATTTTTGTACACACATTCCTGAATTTACCCATACTCCTTAAAAGTTGTGATTTCAAGAAAGATGGGGCAAAGGATATTTAAGTAAATATAAAGAGTGTGTACAAAAATTATATACATTGTGTGTATAAATATAATTTCTCTTTAATCACAAAATTGGTTGAAAACTAACGCAATGGTTGTGCTGGAATTATTTTAAGAAAAATGGTTTTTGGGAATTTAAAATAAATATTAATGAAATTAAATTAAATTGTGGTAATTTTTTGACTATATATATCACTAATATATAAAATGTGGGATGTGTGTAAAACATTCGGTTTCTAATTTTGTCCTTTTATTTATCTGTTAATTCCTACTTTACCCTTTTTTCTTTATTGCACGCAATTTTTACACACTATATTGTACACAAATATTAATTACACGTTATTTAGTACATCATGTTAATTTCTTTATACATTTCTTAATTTCAATTAGTGTGGTTGATTACATTCAATGCTTCAACTAAGACAATTAGTATTTTTAATATCTATTAATGTGGTAAGGTGTAAGTTTCAAAATTAACAATTGTTACCGCTATTATACATCTCCACTAAAATGACTTCATGAGTTTCGACAAAGTGATTAGTGATACTTATAACTATCACCTAGAAGAGTTTATGAAACTCCAACAACCAATGAAGCCATTTAAATTTATAAGAAAGTAACCTCCAGTAAGTCTTTGCTTTACAATGATTATCAACAGAAGACATGGACAAATTGAACCGCATGCTAGAATATATCCTCCTGAGTATCTGCTCTCACACGAAGAAATATATGTTACGCTTTCATGTAGAGTTTTAATGCAAACGATAAAAGTAGCGTCCAAATCAGAAGACACGTAATAAAGGTGCAATTTTGACAAAAAATTGAATATAGAGAAATACTTTTGTAATAATATTTTTCAATAAAAATAACACATATATTTTTCATATCATACAACATGTAATGCACGTTTAAGTGACTAGTTAGTAAAAACGACAATATGTTCACATGCGTGCTGCAACAAATAAGAAGTGTTGTGAGAATACAATGATTTTTAATTTTTATGGAATTATATATATTGGCCTTACAATAATTCATTGACAATTTGACAATTGCAAATAAATAAAATTTATAATCACATTACATTAGAAATAATATAGATAAGCCGGTGGGTCATATTATGTACTGGAATGTTCATTCGAGCTCTAGTCACATCCCACACCTCCTCCCCATTCGTAATTCAAATAAAAATAAAGAAATTGAATACTTTCTCTGTCCTGTAAAAATATTCCTCTTTTTTTGTTCGTACGTCTTAAATTATAATCAATTTTTCTTAATTAGTTTCTTAGTATTTTAATATACCCTTATCATGCTGTATATTGTAATAAAAGCCAAGAAAAAAAATAACTAAAATGAAATATTAAGTACCTTTCCAGAAAAAAAAGAAAAGAAATATATTAGTTAAATGAAAGTTTATTTTAAGAAATATATTCTTAAATTATATTTTTCCAATAACATTAGTGTATCTAAAAATAAGAATGGATGATTTTTTACGGGGATGAATGGTGTAATTAAAATCTATGTAACTTTTATGTAATTGTAGCATATAAGCCGAATAATTTTATGTGTTGGTTTGTAATGTTTTGTTGAGGATCGGGTTTATGTATCGATGTAATTCTGCGAATTCTGATTGTATTACTTATGATGACAGCTTGTATGTACATGTTGTACTTAAAAGAAAAAAAAATGAAATTATTTTTTATTCAAAGCATGGCTGGACCGATAATCTAGTATACACTTTGAATTAATTGATTCGCTATACCCCTCACCAATTCGGATGAATAATAAAAAACATTTATTGAGGCTTCTACAACAACAATAATAATAATAATAATCGGTGGTTCAAATTGTACTCCAATAATTAAGATGCTTGCGTTTTGGTCTATTGAATTTAAACCACACATAGCAATAATAATCATTAGGGGTTGGAATTGGACAAAAATGGGTTCGAAAAGATGGGGCCCGAAATTACTGGTTAAGACTACATCAAGAAGTATGAAACCAAAGAGAAATATTGGGCCGGTCCAATGGACTAGTTGGTTTATTGGAACATTCCTATGTCATAGTTTCAAGGCGAAGCATTAAAAGTCTTGTAAATCGCAACAAAAATGGTGGATACAGTTATTTTATTCTAGACCTATAACCTTTTACTCTTAGCCCTTAAAAGTATCCTAGCCATCCTTTACATAACTCAGTTTTATACCTCAACCGACTTGTTGGTGCCATTGACGACGTCAAAGATTGATTTGACACATTATTGTCTGGTGTCATTACCACACCAATAGAGTTTTTGTCTCTTGCTGTACAAATTTGTCAAGCTTACGGATTGAATCAACATTCATTTATCTATGCATTAAATTAAGTTCACATTGAAACTTTATATGGCTAAGTTTTAGATATCGAAGACACTACCTCCGTCTCAAAAAGATAGTCATATTCATTTTTTCATATAGATTAAGAAAAATTAATTTAATATAGTATCAGAAAAGTAAATTTTAACATTATTTCCCTATTATATCATTTCATTTATTAATTATTCCACTTTAGTAATTCTATTTTTTTATAACTATGCATATTAAATTGGGATATAGAAGAGAACTAATATTTAACTATTTTTTCAAAAGGAAATTGGAACATATTTTAGGACGGATTAAAACAAACATGGACAATCTTTTTGGGACATATATAGTAATATATATATATATATATATGAGTCTTTCTACAGAGATAGATAAAGCTCCATTTGTTAGATTCACGTCACGTGAGAGTAAGGCTCATTTTTTAAGGAGCCTTATCTATCTTTTTAGAAAATTTCAGTAGGAATATATATATATATATATAGAAGTGCAAAATTAAATTAATGTTTGGAGGTAGAGTATCGAATAAGATTAAAAAGTACTCCCTCTGTCCCACAAAGAAATTCCCATTTAGTTTTTCACACAGATTAAGAAAATTTAAATATTATTATTAGAAATGTACAATTTAAGAATATATTTCATTATATACATATTAGTTTACTTAATATTTCACTTTATTTCTTCTTGATTATTGATTTCCATGTATCATAAATAAAAGTATATTAAAAAGCTAAAAAATTTAATTAAGGAAAATAGAACATAATTTGGGACGGATGTAAAAGAAAGCGAGAATATCTTTATGAGACGGAGGGGTTATAATATTTATTGATTTCATGGTAACACCGTTGTTGTTATTATGAATTGAAATCGAAAGGATAAGATAGTGTTAGCGACATAATTTTTGGACAGATATAAAAGAAAAATGGAGAAGGGAAACAAAAGAATCATGATCCCGATGGGTTGCAACAGGGAATATCCAAGCGGTTAATCCGGTTGAGATGGGTTAAAGAAGTTTGGTCAAAGTCGAGACCGATTTCATATTATTTTTTCAACTTTTAATATTACGGCTGTCAAATTATTTCCAAGTCTCATTTTGCAGCCCATTTATTTCTTTGGAAGTATTTTATTTCTATGTTTATTTCGTTGGAGTATTTTATATCTATGTTTCGGATAGTTGTTGAATACTTAACTCTGCTGAATTTGATACTTCTTTTGTTAGACAATTACCACAACACGAGATATTAATAAAAGCTTGTACAATACTGATTTCACAACTCATTTGCCTCGTGATTGACAAATTACTTGCTCGCAGAGCCAGCATCTGAGTTCAGTGAGGTCGGAATTTTTTAACAAAGAAAAAATGAACAAGAGTAACATTGTATCGAGATGCAATCACATGAGATCGATCTTATTGAACTGCAAGGAAAAAAACATCTTTTTTGCTTGTCTTGTCATATATAGATGATAGAATTCAAAACCTATTTGGTTTTCCTTTTTTAAAATCTAAAATCAAAACGAGACTTTTAAAAAAGTATAACATCTCAAATACATCTTTTATTAAACCATTTGCTTATGGATTGACTTAAATAGTTAAGGGATAACCGCTAATTAATCAAACAATAACTTAGAAACCGATAATGAAAATAACTTTTTTGAAAAAAAAATATAAAACACATACAATCTACACTTGAATCATTATAGCCTTATTCTTCGATTCAGACTAGTTTCCCATTAAAAATCATAATCTTTTCATCCGATGAGTTTGATGACTTTAGTCAAATAAATCTCCAAGTTATTCTCAATAAATTCAGCCATTACGACTTTAAAAAATTTAAAAATAAAAATAATAAAATTAGCCATTTTGCAGTTTGAGAACACTTCTATTGTGCTCCATAAAAGCAAGGAATGCCACATCTGTTGTGCAATTTGAGGAGTTGGATGTTGTGGTCTATAAAATAAGACATGATTACGGATTTTGAATGAATAAATGATGATAATTGAATGGATGCTGGTTGAATGGGCTCTCGGTCAAAAAGCTTACTGGTTCTGAGTTGTTAGAGGAGATGGAGGCTATTGGGACAAAAGGCTTTCAGCTAAAAACTCCTTTCAAGGAAAAGAAAACCAATTTCGAAGGAAAAGGAAAAACAATTAAGCAAATGTGGGTCTCTCTACTACAATTTTAGTGCGGTCCGCCCGTAATACTTAGTGGGCCGTTAGAAGGTCTAGTGCGGTCCATTGACCGCACTGGGCCTAATATGGCTCCGCCCCTGCTCAATTTGAACTTCTCATCTTCACGCCTCTCACGTTCGACGCTCACTCAATTCACGCCTCTCACTCAGTTCATGCATATGTTCACACAAGAAATGACAATTACAGAATCGACAATATTAATAATTTCATACTCTGTTGCAGAGCGTCTTGATGCAATGTATAGTGATTTTTAAAATTAAAAAAAATACCTTTAAAGATATGCTAATTTACAAATTGCATTTGGTGTTTAAAGGTAGTGATCAAATTTGTTTCCATTATTGTCACCGTGCCAAATTAATGCGCACACAAGGTAACTTTCGTTTCAAGAAGGGTAAGAACTCCTACCCTCAAATTTCCATCAATCACGTGTTTGGTAATAGGAGATATGAAAAGTTCTACAGTTTATTTTTTCACTACCAAAAAATTCAATAATTCAAATATACACTAACCATATGTGTATTCTCTTTAAATAATTATTTCTCACAATTCACTATAATCTCTCTTTATTTATTCTTTCACCACACATTTCAAACAATAATTTCTTTTCATAAAAAAGGCTAAAATACTAACTATAAAGAACAAGCCCTTAATGATTTTCTTGTCCGCAACTAATAATGTTCCAAAACAAGAAGCGTTTGGCTGAGGCTTTGGACCTTCAAGTCTCAGGTTCAAGTCTTACAAGCACGAGTCATGTGTGTATTTTCAACTGTATAATAGTTTGTTTGTATTATTTACTTTGCATTGCGTTCTATTGGACGTAACTCTTAAAGTATTTGTATTGCTATAATACAAATCTATTTTACTTGTACTTGATTTTTTTTAAAAAAAAAGGGAAGCTTTTTCTCCTTTGCTTGATGTGTCCTTCTGACAATGTCTAATATTACGATTTTGTCCATTATGAGGCCCACACTCTAGGAGTAGGGCCTCAAAGTTTAGCGATTGAATTCTGAGGACGCGATTCTCTTGGGGAATTTACAAAATTGGATGAGCCTACTCTATAGGTGAGGGTTCTAAAGCTGACAAAATTGTGGTGTTGAACGTACAAATCAACAAACAGTGAGATGAAATTATTGAAAAATATTATCACGTGTAATTGAAAATAATCCTACTTCATTTTCCATTCGAAGATTAATACTCCGACTTTTACTTTATCACGTTGGTGGAAAATGGCTATGGAAGGGGGCACACTCTATGATGTCCTTTAGGGTGTCTTTTAGACACTATGTTATAGTATCTAAAAGACAGTGTGGCAGGCACCCATTGGGTGTGTTGGGTGATGGGCCCCCAACACACCCAATGAGTGCTTAGTACACTGTCCTTTGAACACCATAGAAGCACCGAAAGGAAGGGTAAATAAAAGTAGTGATATGAATATGATGAGATGTATGTTATACACAATTTTTTAATGTTTGCTGATTAAAACTGATACCCCTTATTAACTGGATCCAATTTTAAATATATTTAATTAACAATTTAACTTCAAACATAGCATTTTAAAAAAAAAACTTCAAACATAGCATAATGTAGTTTTTAGGGATCATTGATTTTAGAATTTAGACAAAATAAATATCAACATTCTATAGAAATTAACCAAATTCGTGTTCACTTTTATGTGATTCACACTTCATAAGCGAATAATAAAATGCCAGAGCATATCCCAGAATTGGGTTTTTTCACCCAACAAAGTCAATTAATGTATTAGGACTAATAGGAAGAGGGAAAAGTTATCTTGAAGGGGGAATTGGGTAAAAGAGGGGCTAACTCTTTTACCTTTTTCCCCCTCACTTTCTTCCTTCCAAAATATATAATAAATTTAAAAAAATAATATTTTTAAAAGATATAATATCAATTGTATGATAAAAAAAGGTAATGGCAAAATAATTTATAAAAAATTTTAAAAAATAAAAAAAATCATCTAGCACTATAATCACTAGATTTTCCCCTATACATTATTTGAGAATAGCTTTTTCCCCCTAATTTTTTCCCTTTAACTTTGTCCCTTGGTATTTTCCCTCTGACATTAATCTTGCTCTTAAAATAACTAAGTCTAGGCGATCACATACTTAATCAAAGTGCAATTTGTAAGAGTAGAAAGTAGATGGATAAGAGTCTGGTTAGGTTAAAGACTGAGTGTACCTTTTGGTATTTCTCTAATTAGGCTCTTATAGTGGAAAATGTGATAGAAAAGTGTCATTTAGCTTGTAAAACCCGCAACTTGACCCAAACCCGATGGGTTCGGGCGGGTCGAATAGCCCAAGAAATTGAAGTACAACCTGAGAAACTTGACCCGTACCCAGGAAATCCCAAAACCGACCTTAAGGCAGCAAAAACCCGTCCAAACCCACAAACCCCCCGAACCTAGTTTGGGCCTGTTTCAGGTTAGGATTTGCCCAACTCGACCCTCCCAGTGCCCACCTCTACAGTCTCATCTATATGGGTCCATGGATGCACAAACCATATATCTATACGTCTACATGGGAGCGTAGGTGCTTTAACAGTACCTTCCGGAGGAAAAATTTTAATAGACTTATTTTATAAATTAAAAATATTGAAAATATTCAAGTACCAAAAATATAGGGTGCTGTTGCGGAACTAAATAGATGATGTGTGGTATAATACCGGCACGTTGATGTAATTTGAAGAAGATGTGATGATGTACTAATATTATACTACATAACTGTCTGATACTGTAATATATATGGTTCAACTACTCGCCATAGCTAAGGCGAGCACAATGCTTTATGAACTTTGATGAGGCCTTTAATGGTTCACCTTATCTCAGCAGGTCAACTCATAAAAATGATCTAACATTATCTGTATGGCATTACATGGCGCCATATGATCACGTGTCATGCATCGGGGCATGCCACATTGTGCACAAATTTTCAAATGTCCACATTGTGCGTTCCGTAAGATATCCGCCTACAATAATATTTCACTAAATACATATCTCGTGGTTTAAATTTTTTGAACTAAGTGGACACTTTGTGATATATTATTGAAGTTTGACATTTTTTATGATGTCCACTGTAAATAGGTGATCATTTGTAATATCTTATAATGTCTTTGCTTTACATACACCTCGTAAGGAATTGGATGCCATGTTTCACACACGCCAAGATAGATAAGTGACATAACAACACCCGACTCAAAAGTCTCAAACTACAATTAGGTCAGTTTTGTTAACCCATGAGACTCTCATGGGGTTACAGCAAATCACCACATTTTGCGCAAATCACCACAGCAAAATAACACAAAAGGGTTATGTTCTACATTTCCAACCGGTCGACCGGCAAGCAAACCGGGCAGTAAGAAATACTTAAAAAAAAAAAAACCCTTAACCTTACCTTTAGGCTACCGGGATTGTTACAGCACTGATCTTGCTTTTGGTTTCGCTAGGCAGGGGGCGACAGAGAGAGAGCGTGACAGAGAGATGAAGGGCGTTGTCTGGGGCGTAATCTCCGGCTCCATTAGCCGAACCTCCTGCTGGTCGGCTAGAAAGTTGAGGGTTGGAGAGAGAGAGAGAGAGAGAGAGAGGGGAAGAGCCAGTTGAAATTTTAGGGTTTGTTGGTATTGGACGATTTACCCAGAATTGGGATTCAAATTCTAAAATTTTGACTTTTTTTTTAAAAACCCAGTCACCGTCCACATCAGCTACCGCATTGGCATCTCATGGTGTAACCCCATGAGAGTCACACGGGTGAACAAAACTCATAGTTAGGTAGCTCGAACTCCGTTTGATCTATATTGTAGGGTCATCAGGACACGACTCACATATTGATCTCCGTGCACTTAGTTGTGAGTATACTTATACGCATTAAATTAAAATAAAAATAATTATGAAAGTTTTTACACAATCAGTTACAGCCCATGGATTTTAACAGTAATGATCTCTTTTCAGATATCACTATACACACACGTGGAGGGAGATTATTGGAACATTTATGTGGACCCTTTATAAGGAGGCCGACAGTAATAATCTCTCGCTAAGTGTGTATAATCCCGCTATGCATCTAGTGCGAGATTATTTTTGTGCGTTTTGATATGATAGCTAAATGATGTGATAGAACCCTACTATTTTTATGCAAATCTTTACAAAATCTTCTACAAGATTGAGCGAATTCACTATCTTACCCTTAAATAATTTTTTTCTTACACATATAATATACATGAATAAAATGGTAAAATAACTCTATTTTGTAAAAGATTTTATAAATGTTTCCTTATAAATATCATTTTTATGCGATGAATGAAAAATAGGATCCTACAACATGTGCGTCTAAAAAAATGTGTATAAAAATTATGTAAGTGTAGCATGATTAATATAAAAATTAAGAATAGACTCACTATCAAATAAGTCGAGTAAATACTTATTCTCTTCTATTCTAGTTGAATAAAATTTTGCTAGGTTCAACTCTCATCAATCGCGAGTTGTGTGGATTTTTCGAACATTATTTATATTTGTTTGTATTATTTATTTGCGTTGGGCTTCACTAAAAATAGTGTAATTTTATATACCTTTGTACTATTTTAATATATATACATACATACACATATATGATTTCTATCCTTCAATCAAATGAATTTCCATTGTCTTTTTTCAATTCACTTCCAAATTTGTAATTTCTTATATGGCGTACCTTAATGTGGCACTCTTTTTTCAATTTTCACTTTAAAATTTGTAATTTCTCATGTGACGTGCTCTAATGTGGCTTGTACTGCACTAGAATGGAACTGATGATAACTTGAGACCATTAATTTAAGGGAAGAAAAAGAATGTGTTTTTTGCCATTTTGACCTTCAACCCTACAACCAAACACTCCCTTAAAATGCTCCTCCTTGTACATGCTCTACATCACCAATTCACCAAATATACGTAGCGTTGCCCTCTTTCTCTCTGACCTATTCTCTCCTCCTTTACCACCACCTCTGTTCCATTCCCCCCTCTCTCCACTTCTCTATCTCTCTCTACATACACGTTCACACTTCCAGAGACGCCCTCACAATCTCTTGTTCCTTCAGGATTTGTAGTTCTCATAGTGGAACTGAAAAAGAAACGCTTGAAGAAAGGGTATACATGAGGTGCTTCTGATGGAGACGGCGCCCATGAAATCGCAGCCACTGCACAACTTCTCTTTGCCCCAACTGAAATGGGCCCACAAAAGCACTACTTCCCAGCACCACCGCTTTCGCCGCCGTGATTCCCCTGATAACCACCGCCACCCCGACCCCGATTCCAACTCCGACAGTAGACCCGCAAGGCCCAAGCCAGAACTGCCTCCCAGTATTCCGAAAAGCCCACCTCAAAATGGTGTCGTTTCCGCTGAGGAGGAGGATAATTGGGAGGACAAGCCGTGGAATTTGAGGCCGAGGAAGGAGGTCAAAGCAGCGGCGTTCAAGAAAGAAACAACGGTTGACAATGGAAGAATTAATGGCGCTACTACTGTCTTGAAATCAAATAGACTGAGAGGGATGGCGGAAGGAGGGCACCAGAGTGGGGGCTTGGGTTTTAGCTTTGGCATGGAGAGGAGGGAGAAGACGAAGATTTGGGTTTCGCTTTCCAGGGAGGAGATCGAGGAAGATATTTACTCTCTGACTGGGTCGAAACCCGCTCGCAGACCAAAGAAGCGCTCCAAAAGCGTCCAGAAACAACTCGATGTACGTCAGTTAACACTTGATTTTTCGTTTCCTTCGTTCCTGTATTTTCTCAGTTTTTTCAACTGATAATTGTTTTCGTGCAGAGTGTATTTCCGGGGTTGTATTTGGTGGGGCTTACACCTGACTCCTACAGGGCTTATGATTCTCTCGTAAGGATTATTTTCCCATTTCTGCATCCACTTTTGCTTCTTGCGGTATCTCAATAATCAATTCTATTGGCAAACTTGGATTGCTGTAGTATATACATGATTTCTTGTGGGTTTATTTCAGAAAATGACAAATTTGAAATTTCATTTCTTGCAGAGGTAGATGAAGCGAGATTCTTGTTCCTCTGTTGTTACCCTGGACCTTGTTTGATAATGTGATGTAGCGGGTGGACTCAATGCTGGGATGGAAGCTTGAAGAATCTGGTGCTCTGCGCCAAGACGTGTGCTCTTCCGATCTAAACTGAATTATGTAAACAATGGCTAGGATATTTTTAAAATAGGCAGATAGCTTCTTGATTCTTACTTTTGTTTGCAGCTCATTTGGGGACATTAGGTAGAACATAGATGTTTAAGATGTTATTATCTCTATTAGTTGTGGTCAAGATGTAAGAAGCGAATGTTTTCCCAAATGAATAGAATTGGATTATCTTTTATCGAGATGCATTTTCCTAGTTTTTGCTTTTCCGGGATTGGATTATCTTATTGATTGTTTTTAAGATGAAAACGGTGAATTTTTGCAACATGCATGAAAGAATCCACTAATCCAATTGTTTTTTTATATGAAGAGATGTCATAGTTTTGCATTTTTACAAGGTTTGGATTTACCAGACAAAGATATCAGCTGGGAACGTTACGTGAATGAATATAAATGGGTTGTCTTCATTTTGATTTTATGATCAGAATTCTCGTTTCAGGTATTATCCTATTTGATTTTGTTTGAGAAACAAAATGGTGAATGTTTGCGATGCTTGAACGACTAGGATTGGATTATGTTTGTTGTGAGGCAATGTCCAAGTTTTGCCTTTTGGGGATTGGATTGTCTTTTTAATTGGAGGCTTTGTTGCTTCCTATCTTGGGATGATATTACACTTGACAGCTTGGTGAGGTCCGTGAGGTTGACATTTTACCCACTGTCATCTTCTTTTACTTGCAGTGGAGTTTCTTTCAGCTTAAATCCAGTGTAAACTGTATTTGCAAAATCCTGCTTTATATGCGTTGGTGTAATTGAAGGATGAAGATCGGAAGAGATCGTGCCTAGTTGGGAAGTTAAAACACTGATGCGGAACAGAAATTAAGAATTTGAAGTTTTAATATTGGCCCATCTTGACGTGTGCTCTTCCGATCTGTTCAAGTGTGCCTGGTTTCTATTAGCAGTTGATTTTAATATCTTCTGTTGCCTGATAGAGAAACTCAGCTGTGATTCCTTTCATCAGACGATGCATGTCTGTTTAGCTGCCTTGTGCGCTGGTTAATGATTAAAGGAAATCCTCAGCCTACCTTTCGTGGAGTAAATTTTTCTTTTAAACAGACATGAACCATCTCCTCCCGACCCCAATCTGAGCCTGTATTTTGGGTTCTGATTATAGCTGCTGCAATGAGGTTGTGGTTCATATATTTACCATATTTTCTTGATATAGATGGGGGAAGTACTAGTTCGACTTAGTATTTGTGCTTCCTCAATTGTTTTTAACTTAGTTAACATGAACACGGTGTTCATTCTCCTTGCTTCTAGCTAAAAATTCCCGCTTGGTCCATTCCATGGATGTGCTATCTGACATTTTCTGGGCTGAAGCTATCTTGTGAATTTTGAGATTTTCAGAGAAATGATTTTTGAGAGGATGTACAGTGGAGAAGGGGAGATCAGTTATAGGAAAATGTGAAAATAGAGAATTTGTGGTTTATATTTAAGTTTGACTTGTTGTCTAGCATTTCTGTAGGAAAATCTAGAGCAAACACTTGGGACTTCGAAATCTTATTGGATGGCATAACGACAAGATATTGTCTTGTTTTTCTATTTGTTAATGCTAATTAGTGCTATCTAATTCTTCCTTTTATCAGTTCAATAAAAAAATAAAAATAAAAATCTTCCCATTATAAGTTGTGGTTGCTCATACAAGATTAGACCACCTAGTTTCGGGCTAATTTTAATTGTTCAATCTACCGAATTAGAGATATATTCAAACAAATCAACCATTTATCTTAAAAAAACACAAGAAAAATGAAATTCACAACTAGATGTAGTCTACTTGATTCAAAGACTTCTATGGTTCAACGCTTCAGCAGGTCTATTGGTAGTGATTAATCGTTTTTACCAGCTTTTGATAAAAATCATGTGGATATGCTCGCTAAAATTGGTGGTTGTTTGTGTTAAACATGGACCAAAAGAAAAGAATGCAAAGGGGAAAAAGAAAAATGAAAAGTTGAAGATTGAATGAGCAAAGCATAATTTAGAGCATAGTCCTAAAACGCTTGGAATGGAACCCTCTCAAAGTGGGCGGTACCTGACGATGATGTAGCGTGTCATGAGCCGGCCGCCGCTAATGTGATTTGGGAGTGATCGTGATGTACATCATATCATCGTCTGGTGTCGTAATGTGCTTGAAGTCTCCTACCATAGTGCGAGAGCAATGAAAAATAAGCTTCTAATTATTTATTGGGTTAATTATATCTAACATCTCTAACCTTTCAAGTTATTATTGATCACGTTTCCAATTTTTTATATTACTTCTGGGCGTGCCCAACCTTTTAAAAACCTTACACTTAAAGTCTCTATGACGGAAACCGTTTATTTTTCTATTAAGTTTGGGATATATTATGGTAAAATACAAAAAAAAAAAAAAAAAAAAAACTAAATATTATGGCAGCAGAAGTGCTGTCATTTCCTACAGCACCGGGGGAGACTCTCCCCTTTTGGCTATCGTTTCCGGCGGCCAAAAGGGGGGGACTCCCCACCACCAAAGGCAGCAGCCAAAAGGGGGTGTCCCCCCTTCCACCTCTCTCTCTTCTTTTTTTTTTTTTTTTTTTTTAACATTAAAATATTTATTTTTTTATATTTTACCATAATACCCCAAAACTTAAGGGAAAAATAAACGCTTTTTCTTTTCATAGACCTTAAATGTAACGCTTTTGAAAGGTTGGAGACGCTCAAAAGTAAAATTAAAAGTTAGGGACATGATCAATAATAATTTGAAAGGTTGGGGACATTATGTGTAATTAACCCTTATTTATTTTATTTTTTGTGAGAAAAGTACTTTAGAGCGAGTGAGTTTGGGGTTGATTCTAATCACGAACAAATTGAATGCCATTCTTCATCTCATATCTAACAAGTCCAATGACATTGAGATCGAGACCTAATTATATTGTGTTCAGTGGTAAGAGCTCATGGACACTTGGGGTTTGGACACCAAAGCTGACCCATCAAATTGGAATTATCAAAAATGCTGGTGGTTTGGAGCCACTAGGGGCAGTATTGTCCCCCATACTAACTATTTATATTTCAAAATAGAATCTGGTCAAATCGTTTAACCCCATATATTTTGTAAGTACACAAACCATAGCTATTCATTTTCAAAAGCTCTATTTGTATTTTAAAAAAGAAATATTCTACAAACTTAAATCAAATTATTTTGCTATAAGTTGCATTAACAATTTTTTTCTGGAAATTACAACTGGATTAATATGTGAGGACCCCCTACACTATGGCAAACACGTGCCATTTAACCTTAATCTCTATTAAATTGTTATTTATGTCCCCTAATCTTTTAAATCTAACATTTCTAGTCTCAAATTGCACATTTTTACTCTCTCTCTCTCTCTCTCTCTATTTTCTTTACTTAACAAGACTATTCTCCGTTTAATTGACGTTGCCTAACCTTGACATTTGATCTCATTGTACAATCTAACAATAAACTTTCAAATTTGACGATTCTAACATCAAATTTTATCTTTTGGCGTAATATAACATTTTTAACTTTATATATAAGAAACAAACTCTATTTTGGGTTTTTTACACCTAGCGTCTTTAACTTTTCACATTTTTACTGATTACGTCCCCAACCTTTGTTTTTTTCCTTCCGTACATCTCTAACTTTTAAAGAAATCTCCTATTTTGTCCCTAGTGACTGAAACCGTCAAATTCAACCGTTAAGGTCAGGGAGATTTCGATAACATACAAAAAATTAATATTTTAATGTAAAAAAAACAAAAAAAAAGGTGGGGGAAAATCGGCCTCTCTACCATTTCCAGCAGCTAAAGGGCTGCTGGAAGTAGCATCTGTGCTTGTTGCCATTCCTGCAGTAAGAATAGTGGGGGAGACTCCTATCACGCCCTCAATTTTTAACAATAGAGGAAGCATTTAAACATGTATCTCAATTCAAAATCGAGGGCGAGACTTTGCTAATACAAGTTAAACACTATTGAAACGCTTTCGCTGCGCACTCTGATAATTAAATGCATTGTAGGCTACCACAACGAAACCTCGACCACGCGGCGAAATCTCGATCATATATATATATCTCCTCCACCTTTGGGACGATCCGGCCACATAGTTTTAATTTAATACCTACAAGATTGTAGAAAATAGGGGGTGAGTACAATGTACTCAGTGAATAATAATATGTATTGGCTCATAATGGAATGCAAGGAAGGCATAGTACTGCAAAGGAAACCATTCATATGTTCAAGTCGGGGCCACCACTAGTTTAGCCCCTGCCTGTAAGAGCAATACAGAAACATTTAATAACAATTCAAGATGGCCAAGACGACGTCGCATGGCCATAGTACCACAAGGGATACTTCAAAGCAAAGTAAACGGGTAGATAGCTTTACTAGCGATACCCAAAAGCAAGGGACAATCATTTATCGAAAAACAAGTGTGCACATTTAAGTATTAAATGTCAAAGCAACACAATAGGAGCATGGGAAGCAATTACGCACAATCGAATACCAAGGAGAACTAAAGAAGGCATGAGTTTCAAAGAGGGAGAGCCAAGACACATGTTACTCACCTCAAATATTCCTCGAATAATTTCAAGTGGAAAAGTGTCATTAACGCCTTGATATTCCTCAATTAAAGCTAAATTTTCGAGTTAGGATCTATCTATAAAAGGTTATGAGCTTTTTCCAAGTGACAAATGGATGTTTTGGTGGGTATTACAGGTTGTTCTCCACCCTAGCATAGACATAGACGAATTTTAGGGTTTTGAAAGAGAAAGTGGATGACTTGGGGGGTTTGGAAACCTTGAGGATCCCTTGATCCTTTTTATAATAGTTGAGATTTAATTGTTTTTAATAAATTTTGAGTTCCGTCAATCAAATCGCGACACGTGGTGCAACTTGGCACCGTACACTTGTTGACAAATTGCTCAAGAAGTCCTTGTACTTTGTGTCGCCTTATAATTTAGTCACCGAACTTTGATTTTTGTCAATCAAGAACTGTATGTCTTTCTTTGTTGTCACTTAAGCGATGATCTCAAGGTCTTCTAATTCAATTCAATTAATTACGTCATCATCGTCGACCACGTAGTTTAATTGGGAGTTAAATTTCTGAGATGTTACAACTCTCCCTTTTGCTGCTGGCAGCCATTTCGACAGCAAGCACAGGGGGCCCACTGTGCTTGCTGCTGGAATAGCAGCAAAAGGGGAGACTCCTCCATCTTTTTTATTTTTTATATTAAAATATTAATTTTTTGTATGTTACTGAAAATGCTCCTGACTTTAACGGTTGAATTTGACGGTTTCCGTCACCAGGGTTGAAATAAAGGATTTTTTTTAAAGGTTGAGGACGTACAGAAGGAAAAACAAAGGTTTGAGACTTAATCTGTAAAAAGTAAAAGCTTGGGGACGCTAGGTGTTAAAAACCCCTCTTTTTTTGGCACAAATTAGCCTGTTTTCATTTTTATTGTTATTACTATATTAAATTTTTCACTCGAGATTATTTCCCTAAAAATAATCTCCTGCCATGCGTTCTGCGGGGTATACAACATTTTTTTTAACAGGATAAGGTTTGAGACTTAATCTGTAAAAAGTAAAAGGTTGGGGACGCTAGGTGTTAAAAACCCCTCTTTTTTTGGCACAAATTAGCCTGTTTTCATTTTTATTGTTATTACTATATTAAATTTTTCACTCGAGATTATTTCCCTAAAAATAATCTCCTGCCATGCGTTCTGCGGGGTATACAACATTTTTTTTAACAGGATAAGGTTTGAGACTTAATCTGTAAAAAGTAAAAGGTTGGGGACGCTAGGTGTTAAAAACCCCTCTTTTTTTGGCACAAATTAGCCTGTTTTCATTTTTATTGTTATTACTATATTAAATTTTTCACTCGAGATTATTTCCCTAAAAATAATCTCCTGCCATGCGTTCTGCGGGGTATACAACATTTTTTTTAACAGGATAAGGTTTGAGACTTAATCTGTAAAAAGTAAAAGGTTGGGGACGCTAGGTGTTAAAAACCCCTCTTTTTTTGGCACAAATTAGCCTGTTTTCATTTTTATTGTTATTACTATATTAAATTTTTCACTCGAGATTATTTCCCTAAAAATGATCTCCTGCCATGCGTTCCGTAGGGTATACAACATTTTTTTTAACAGGATTTCCTTATTAGCTTTTATTGCTTTTAAAGCATGATTAATGTGGGGAAAAACCCAAGAAAAAAACCTAAATTTGAATTTTTCCTACTTTGCTCGTATGAATGCAAATAATGTAAGGGGAAATAACCCTATTTCTGGTTTTTCCTCCTTAAGCCAAATAATATAAATGTGAAATATGATGAAATTTACTCAATTTCCCCTCGTATTTTTTAACTTTAAAAAACATGGCAACTAATTAAAAGTTGCCATGTGTCAAATTGTGGGCCAAATAAAAGTTTTTCTCTCTTAAATTTTTCCGAGTAATACTATTTATCTGATTAGATATCGGTCTCAAGTCTAATTGACAGTATTACATTAGAAAATGAGTGGAAATACATATATACATAGAATTGTTAATTTATTGAGAGACCAATAAAAAAATGAGGTCTTTAATCTAAATAAATAATATTATACAAAATGGGGTTTTTCCTTTTATTTTTAACTTTTGACTTTTCCAACTTAACTTTTTTCGCGCTGCATAACTTCAGTCCTTCTAAGAGTCCATTAAACACTAATATCTAATGTGGCAACTTTATTGGATACATTGGGAAAATGGGCCAAAACCACTAATGGAAAATTGTCATATTGTTCATTGAACACTAACGTTCTGCATAACTTGCTCACCCCTTTTAATCCTTTTTTTTTTCTTTTTCAAATAAGTTTTTTTACCTTAAAATTTTCGCTTCAGATTTTTTTATCCCACATTAGGCATACTCTTGCAGATGCAAAACTTTGGCGCTTTTGGATTATTTTGCTCTAGAATCTTTCTTTTTTTTTAAAGAGTTTCTCCAAAAATCTTAGTACTGTGATAATAATCATTTGTTACCTTACACGAAGTTGAAATTATCTGAGACCTTCCAGCATTGTCAATGGCCGAAACGCTTCAACTTCCTATTATCGATCTCGCTTCCGCCGACCGCAACTCTACCGCTCTCTCTATCCGTCAGGTACCAGTTTCACCTCTGTTTATTTATTTATTTTTTCAAGTTTTCGTGGGAATTCTTGTACGCAGCTTACTTATTCTTTTATTGTTCTTCTAGCTTGTAGTTTGCCATTGAAAAGAATGATAAGCTTGGGGATTATTGAATTTCGCTCTCTACTGTGTTTTCCTAAGCCCCCAGCCTCCACAGTAATGAGGACTCTCAACTTCCCAAAAATTTCATTACCGATCACTCAATTTTTGAGTTAAATATTATTTTGGTCACTTAATTTATCCTATTGTTTTTAAATCATTACTCAATTTTAATTTGTTACACATTACTTACTGCACTTATAAATGTGTTATCCATTCATCACTGAACTTATAAAAGCGTTTCTCATCCATCACTAAGACGAAATCTGTTAGTTAAATTTAACGGAGAAAATGACGTAACTTAACGATGAAGTGACGTGATTTAACAGTTAATTCATGTGACAGGTAAAATGCTTATATGGTTATTGAACTATTTAAGTTGTTACTAATTGGTCACTAAACTTACGTTTAAGTTATTAATTTATCATTAAATTTTAATGCGTTACTAATTTGTCATTAAACTTACCATTTAAGTTACTTAGCCATCATTGAACTTTAACGTGTTGTAAAAATTAATTTATAATTTGTCGTTCGTTTCCAAACTAATACTAATTGTTTTTTCTTTTTTTACAATATTATTTTTTTGTGTATATTAACCACATGTTGCAAAATACCAATACTTTTTGTTCAACTATATTTTTTTCTTAAGTCGAAAATTGATTTTAGTTCATTTCCCATGATATTCTGTGACCAAAATTTTGAGTGACTATAATTAATATTAGTTTCAGAAAAAATTAATATTAATTTTGTGAATTAGAATCAATTTTCTACCAAAGAAAAAATATAATTGAGCAAAAAGTACCGGTATTTTGTGATATGTGGTTAATATGCAAAAAAAATTAATATTAGTTTGGAAAACGAACGACAAGTTATAAATTGATTTTTGCAAAATGTATTAACGGGTAATACGTGAAAGTTCAATGATAATTTAGTAACTTAAATGGTAAGTTTAGTGATGAATTAGTAATACATTAAAGTTTAATGATAAATTAATAACTTAAATGTAAGTTTAGTGATCAATCAGTAACAACTTAAATAATTTAATGGCCATATAAATATTTCACTTATCACGTGGCAGAACTGTTAAGTCACGTGATTTCAGTGTTAAGCCACACCATCTCTTCCGTTAAATTTAACTAACAGATTCCGTCTTAATAATGGATGAGAAACGCTTTTATAAGTTCAATGATAAATAGAACATGGTTATAAGTTCAATGAGTAATGGGTGACAAGTTAAAGTTCAGTAATAGTTTAAAGTAAAATGGTAAGTTAAGTGATCAAAATGGTATTTAACTCCTCAATTTCCTTTTTTTCCCCTGTACATGTTAGTCCGAAAATTTCGAAAAAGTTTCGGTTAGTCTTTTTTGGTTAGTTGCTAGTGAGAGTACCTGATATGTGGTTATTTGATTCTCAATTCCTATTATCCTATCACATTTATAATTTAACTCATCACTAATTTGACAACTATTCAACTAATATTATTCCTATTTCCTTTTCTTGTTATTTATTAGGGTTCATTTGTTTCCAGTTATAATAGCCTTAGTTATAATAGTATTTATTTTTTTCCTGACAAACACAAGACACGGTCGCAGAAATGGCATTGGGCTTCAAAATATATTTTTCTTTATTGCAAAGAATGGGCCTCCTACCATTCAGGGTCAAAAGGTTGGCCCGCCTTTCAAAAAAAAGAACATGAACACATGTCAATTTCCTGTTGCTTTTCAATAAAATAATAATTATTATCATTTATAATACTATATTTTATAAACGATACCAAACAGACCTTTACTCTCCCTGTCTTATAAAAATAAGTTCATATCAATTTTTAACGTAGATTAAAAAATGTTAATTAATGTGGTTGAAAATATAAAATTTTAAATTACTTTCCTAATATGCTCTTATTCAATATTAAATCACTCTTGTATTTGGTCAACATAGTCATTAAATGGACTAAGGGCATATTTAGAAAAAAAATTATTAACTTTATCCTCGTTTATATAAATAGACTATAATTTGAGACAAATAAAAACAGAAACTGGACCTATTTTTAAGGGAGGGAGGGTGTATTTCTTTTTGGGAGGTACGGTTATGTAGAAGTTTTTACACATATATTAATAAGTATCTTACAAAATATGCCCCCAAATATATGGCTTATAGCCATTGCATGAATGGTTTTGTTTTCTTTACTCTGTGTTCAATGCATGAATAATTTTTCTGTGTTCAATGCATGAATAATTTTTTAGGCATGCGTGGAACATGGTTTCTTTTACCTTATAAATCATGGGGTGGAAGGAGCCTTGTTACAAGAAGCGCTAGAAGGGAACAGAAAATTTTTTGCCCTTCCCCTTGAAGCAAAGATGAAGCTGGCTCGCAAGGAAAATAGAGGCTACACACCACTATATGCTGAAAACCTTGATCCCTCTTCGAGTTCAAAAGGTCTCCTTTACCATTTCATGAATTTTAATATGATTTAGTTGTTTTGTTAATATTCTTTTAGCGTATATGTTGAGAGACTCCTAAGCAAAGGATATTATAGACACTTTTATTGCAAATTAATATGCTGGAAGTATCTTACAAAATATACTGACTGAGAATTTGGACGACATCATTCAACTCTCAAGCTATTTCTGTTGGTACTTTAGTTTAAATACAGACATTCTGAAAGTCCCGTTTTATAGATACCAGCTCCTATTTTAGAGGGTGTACGGTTTTTATTTTGTGATTTTTTTATTATTTTTTTCGGGAGAATTTGTGGTGACAAAGTAATATGGGTAAATGTGAAAAATGGTGTTTTAAAGAATGTGTAGTTGAGAATGAAAGTTGTAAGAACTGATTCTCCAAGAATCAATTTCATACAGGGGGCCTTAAATTGAAATTACGTTCAAGTAGTGCTGACTCAGATATGAGCTCAGCTCAACAGTTAAGTATATCATAATATGATCAAGTACTTTTATCGTCGGCACAGACATTTCAAATTTCAAAGAAAATGTTTATTTGTGATACCCTGTCTATTCCATCTCAGTGCATAGTTTGAAAACCCTGTTTATGTTGGTTGTTCCAAACTCAATGCTTTGTCTTGTATAGTAACTATACCAAAATAGAGTTACTTTCTATTCCTAGAACTAGAACTTTTGATAGTTGGCAGGTAATAGGACGAAATGAGATGATGTGTGCTTATCAATTTTGGCAATAATCATTGTACAAGTAACCTATGTGTTAGACTTTTGGTATTTGGAAATGTAAATCAGGTGACTCAAAAGAAAGCTTCTATGTTGGGCCTCTTGAGGAGCGAGCACATGGACACTTGAATCAATGGCCAGCAGATGGTACTTCATCACTGAATTTGCTTGAACTTTTATCTTATTTCCTATATATATTTCATAATTTCATTCACTATTTGGGCCCCCCCCCCCCCAAAAACATAAAATATCAATGCTCTTTGAAAACCAAAAATCTCTCTTGTTCAATGTCCCATACGTCCCTTTAATTCTCTAGAGATTTCTTCTTAATTTTACAATTGTCTTTATTGCCTCCAGAGATTCTGCCAGGTTGGAGATCTACCATGGAAGACTACTATAAAAGAGTCCTGTAAGCACTGTAAAATATTTATGATGTTATAATATAATTTCTTACTTAAGAGGACGAGAAATCATGCTTACTACCAAATCTTTTATGCAAAATAGCAGATCAATCTGTCTTGGCAAATCCATTCATCTTGATGCCTAACAATTAATTATTTTTTAATTGTTAATCATTTGGGAGTCCAATAGCATTATCATTTATTTATTTGAAAAATTATTATTTTGAGAAAACTATTATATGGTTTCTTCTGGTTTTACTGCCTTAGGAATGCTGGAAAAAGACTTGTCTCGTTAGTTGCTCTGGCGCTTAACTTAGAGGAGAACTTCTTCTATGACACTGGGGCATTAGAGCATCCAAATGGTTTTCTTCGCTTGCTACACTATCCAGGTTTAGCATCTGGATTTTCCTTTATTTATTAACTCTATTTTGCTTGCATTAACTTGGGCGTCCTCGGTCCTCTGCATTCTTCCTTGTAGAAAGGAATGAAGCACAAGTTGCCTATCTCTTCATCTGTCTGTCAGTGAGCAAATTATATTCTCTTTCAGTAACTTTAATAAAGGTGCTCAAGTTTTCATTGTAACCATATGTGAAGTTCTCCTCCTAACTGTAGTTTTTCCTAACCAATTGGATTGATGTTATCATTAATACTGGAATTTGAATCAGACAAGCAATGGATAAATATAAACCACTAAATAGCGTTGATTACCAGAGACAGAAGGTTCAGATGAAAATTCCCATGGAATCCCATCTTGTTAAGCTGGGCTAAATAGCATGTGTGAGTACTTAAAAGATATGTCAAGCAGCGCAGCCGAACATGGTTAGTTAACTTTAAGGCCTACAAATAGAGATACAGTACTGATTCTTATATATCTGCCACTACAACAGGGACTCTGAACAACTAGGGCATTTAAGCATGTGGTTACATGTTGATAACCATGGAGAAATTGGTAGCTACCTGTATTTATGGCTTCGGATATAGATCTCTTCTCTTGGACGTAGCCTGCAGCTAGGAGGATTACTCAAAGTGTGTGTTATTGCAGTATATTATTAGGATGTGGTTGTGATTCCCTTATTTCATTCTGACACAGGCCTAAGATCCCTGTTGCTGCACTAGATTTTTGTTGGTACTGCATTTGTACCTATCTAGTGTGCATGCAGGCCAACAATCTCAGTACTGAGCATTGAAATTAAAAATGCACGTCATCAGTTCTTTTGCCTTCTTCTCCACCAAGAACACAAGAGATGGGGACCTTAAAAGGAATAGCTTGATGCATACGTCATGATGTCTCTTTTCTAGGTCTGCCAGCACGCTGGGACTGCAGTCCTTGAATGTATAGTGCAAAAATGAATATAGGCCAAAAGACATGATTTTTTTTTCCTTCAATGTGATTTTTTTTCCTTCGATGTGATTTTTTTGGGCAGGCACATGTAAATGAGCCATTAGTTGCTTTTGTTGCCTCGTTTTACAGGTTATTTAGGACCTCTTGATGAAGAAACATATGGTGCTTCTGCTCATTCAGATTATGGAATGATAACTCTTCTGGCAACAGATGGTGTAGGCGGACTTCAGGCATGTTTGATACATAGGCTCTGTCTCATTTACCGCTTTGACTTTCTTCTAGTGATTGTTCTAGCTATAAATTGAGCTTTTCCTTTCGAAAGGTTTGCAGGGACAAAACTAAGGAGCTACAGGTCTGGGAAAATGTGCATCATGTCCCTGGGTTCGTTCACAATCCCTCTTTTTTGAAAAGAACTTTTGAAAGTAGATGTCACATCTTAATGCCTTTGATACAGCAAGTTTGTCACACTCGTTGGGATTTCGTAACCTGGCTAAAAATGAAGCACTCACATATAAGGAAATTGAGCTTGAAAGGCCATCACTTCATTTAGCTACATTCAGTTGTATGCCCTTTCATACATCAGAACTCAGAAGTGAATTTTCTAGTTTCTTATGTTCCTTCTTCCAAATTATGAAGTGCAGGGCCTTTGTTGTTAACATTGGTGACATGATGGAGAGATGGACTAACTGTTTGTTCCGGTAATTTGCTACTGACACAGTGACACTTAAAAAATTAATTTTATATGTTATTCTTCAAATACTATCCACTAGCGGGAATGCATTGACTTGTTCAATGTCTACCCTTTTAGCTTTGTTCAGAGAAGAAAGATCAGAAGAAATCTGTTTCATTTTCTTCCCATGCTGCTATTCTCTATGCAGATCAACTTTGCACCGAGTAGTTCCAACTGGACAAAGGCGTTACTCAGTAATCAATTTTTACTCCTTTTATCTGTTTTTCGTTGTTGCACTCAGGCCTCGAGTATCTCTAGCTTCGTGTAATTTTTTCGGGGATTGATAAATTTAACTTTAAGATCTTGTTCTAGGGAGGTTTATATAAAATTAAAAAAATCGAACGTTAATATCAACCACATATCCTTCATGAGAAACAAAATTTCTCACTTTCCAATAATTTTCTTGTACATCCCTACCACACATTCTCTCAAAATATCAATCAATTTAGTAACATAAAAATCTATAGAACAAGCTCTAAAGGTTTAGTCCAATGTTCATATCATTTATTTTTCCACCATTCCCTTTTGACTTCAGATTCATTTGGGTTGTCTATCATGTCTAACTGACAATCGAAGTTTTGAGCTTATTTGGTTTTAATACTTTATATCAGTCAGCTTGTAGTTTTTGCTGACAGTTATTGTTGTGCAATTATTAGATGGCTTTCTTTCTGGATCCCAATCCAGACTGTGTGGTGGAATGCCTGAAGACTTGCTGCAGTAAATCAAACCCTTCAAGGTATATTAACGAATTCCTTTGAAAATCATGACTGGAAGTATGTGAAAAATGATCTCATGATCTCCCTTCATACATGGGTTGTCCAATGATCTCCTGTCACGTGTGAGTCTGGTGGGAGATCGGGACTACTGAAGTACGTGTGATTCAAGGTGCATGATTGTATTTGTCTATGCGGTTTTCTATGGACTGCATCTAGAGCAACTGAGTTTCATTTCTTTCTTCATAGCTCTTAATCTGGCAATTAAGCTTATGGTTCAACTGTTGGCAGATTTCCTCCAATCCGCAGTGGAGACTATCTGGCGGAGCGTTTCAAACTTACATATGGCTCATGAGTTTGAATACAGACCATGCCGGCTGCTAAGCTTAGAAGTCAGTCAACTACTCAACTTATTTCCTAAAATCTGACTTCTGAGTTCAAATGGTTTGACCTCCATTTTTCCAGAAATGTAGGGGAAGCTGCTGCCTACCTACTTCGAAGGTGTGGTGCATTCCTTTTCCTCCTGTCAAAATCATGGAGTTTTCATCTGCTAAATTAAACTTGATTAACATTTTCCTTGTAAAAGACTTATCCATGTATCAGGCTTATGTGAAAAAATAAAATAGAAAATATTGATATATAATCCATAAAGAATTTAAGAAGAATAATACTATATAGTCTAGGTATACATATATATCATTGAATAAATGATAGGAGGTAAGTACTTTATTATGTAATTATATACAGGTTGGTGTTTTGTCATATGCCATGTGGCAATATACTATATAGCATTATTAAATTGTCACTGTATTTACATTTAAGACCTTTTAAAAGGGCAATAATTCTAGAGAGATGTGAAAAAATGTGACTGAAAATAAATATTCGCTTCATCCTATAAAGATGGGCTCATTCTTATATTTACACAAACTAAGAAAAGTTTAATTAATATTATTGGAAAAATGAAGTTTATGTACATTTTTTCTAATATACTCCTTTTACTAATTATATCTCCCTTCAATAATCCTATTTCGTTAATAACAATACACATTAAATAAGGGTATATATGAAAATTAATATTTCAACTATGTTCTAAAAGGCAAGTGGTCTATATTTATGGTACAAATGAAAAAGGAATACATGTCTATCTTTGTGAGATAGAAGGAGTAACATTTTAGATGTGACACAATTTTATTGAGTAAGGAAAAGTGCTCATATGATAATTTTTTTTGAGCGATGCTCATATGATAATTATTCACTAATTGTAATGAGAATCAAATTATAATAATGGGAAATTATAATGAGTGGTGGAAATTTAATTCTATATAGTTTTCCTCCACATCACTCTAAAACTAGACATTTGAATTAGAGATACTCTAAGAGGTTATATCTTTCGATAAAATGTTCTAGTGCTCCAAGAATATCTAAGACTAGGTACTCTAAAAAAATAAAAACATGATAAATTTGTATAGGATTCCAATTTAAACGTAGGTAATCATTCAGGCAAGGTATTTTCTAAATTAGATCTGTAACCATCCTCTCCTCACTCCACCTAAAGGGGCTCAACGTCCTAATTGGCCACACTTTAGGTTAGGCTCTGCTCTGATATCATTTGTAACAACTCGCTCTACTTTAGCATAATATTGTCTCCTCTGGGCCAAACCCGTAAGGTTTTACTCTTGAATTCTCACTCAAAATATCTCATGTCAGTTGAGATGAGTTTTTTAATTTATAAATTGGTCTCACTTTCTCTATCTCTACTCAAGCAATGTGAGATTGAGACTGTTACCGAATTTTTGTTTAGTTGAAACGTGTCTTTTTGGTTGAGCCATTATTCTGTGATTGCGTATCCAAAATAAGATAAGGGGATAATAGATCGTTGAGTATTGATTAGGAATCGTTAAATTCCTTCTCGTGGTTCGTCCTTTTTGGGGATTGAATGTTAGGTACTCACCTAACTTCTTTTTATGAACAAGATTTTGCTATTTTCACGCCTTAAACATTATTTATTTATTTTTCTGAGAATAATTCTTTTTATCCTCTTAATTATCGTCACAGTAATGTTAACAATGATTTTAGAGATTGGGATATTCAAGAGATCACACGATTGAAAACATAAGTCATCCATATGGGTTCGTCAGAATATCACTAGCAATTAACATATGATTTGTGCTATTTGAACAAAATGATTAATAAAAATTTGAATAAAGCTTATACATGACATTATCTTATTTTTTTAACAAATTACATTACTTTTACATATGGTAACTATATGATTATATGTCTTTTATCACCTTTTTTGTTTTTTTTCATTTCCAAATAAAATTATTCTTAAAATGCCCATCAAGTATAATCATTGTCTCTTATGAGGCTCGTCTTCTTGCACAATGCAATGACAAGCGTTGGCCAGACAATAACATTAATGAATTTGAACATGATTAGACATTTACCGTTGACAAGTATCAACATGTGTATTTAAACGTGATTAGATAATTACCGTTAATAAGTATCAACACGTTTATCATCAATGTTACTCTACGAGTGACAATAAATCTCAAATTTCAATTTTTTCATTTCATACAAAAATTAATACTAATCCATTGAGAAATGATTGGCTTTTGAATGTCAACTTTGATGCGACTTTAGGTAAAGTGGTCCCAATACGTAATGACGGGGAAGGGGGATTAGTGCAGTCTTATCTTAAATAAATAAGATGATGATGATGATGATGATAATAATAATAATAATAATAATAAAGTAGAGGGACAGGCTAACAATTTAACTTAGAAAAATGACAAAATATGACTTAGCCACGTATATTCCTCGCTTTTTAATGTGGGTTATTATGGTCTTCCAAAAGATATTGTGGGGTCCCCTTTATTCTTAGCCGTCAATTGTCTTTCATTTTTGACCAATCTTTGATTACGCTCCATTATTGTCACGAATATTGGCCGCTGATCAATAAAATTTGGTGGCTAGTGAGGATCCTTGTGATTTATACAAGATTTTTAACTTGCTTATCGTGTTTCTAGTGGGGTATCTTTTTTGCAAGCCCGTTCTCCCACTGTGTTCAGTGATATTATCCTGTCAGATACACACATAACCAATTAACATATCAAAAATTTTTACTAGACAATTCACATATAAATTGTTTAATTATCTCCTGTTATATATTTATCTGACAGATAATATCACCAAACGTACGACGAAAGATATTTTTGACGCTCTTCCGATCTCAATTAAAAAAATACTTAATGTGCTATTAGTTGATCAATCTGAAAAGAATGTCAAATCATTGTACCGATAACGACATTAGAGCAGGAAGATCAATAATAAAATTTGATGATATGTGATAGACAAATTTGTGATCGGATCTTGTTGCTAAGATACCTTATTTTATTTTATTTAATTAAGAGCTTGCTTGATCTTATTTATTTGAGGAATTTATAATGAAGAGATATATAAAATGTGTATTGAAAATATAAAAAAGTATAAAATATGTGCTTATAATTGAACAGTTGTCAAATTAAATGTCAAATCAGTAAAGAGGTAAATTTATAAATTAGGAAAATAGAGAGAATCAAACAAGCTCTAAATCTATGATACTTTACTTATAGTTACATGTTAAGTACAAGTAATGACGTAGTTTAAACAAGTGTTATAATTGTTAAGTTTTTATATTTTGAGTATGAGATTTTAAGTTCGAACCACACTTCCCCTGAGCCCCTTTTGTATTAATAAAAAACGGTACAAGTAATGACGTGTTTGACATGAATATTATATCAATTCTACAATATGTACACAATTCTTATAAAAACTATTTTACATCAACATGTGGCAGGATTATTTACTTTAAAAATCAATTATCCTAATTTTCAGAGTGTTTGACAACTGCATGAGATTATAATCTGTTACACGGCATTATTTCATTGGTTTCACTTTTTTTAAAAAGTCAAAAAGTAAAAGTCAAGCCACAATTGTTTACTTTTTACAAAAACAATCAATAAAATGATATCACGTCGCAGATTATAATTTAGATTATAATCCATGTAGTTTTCAAACACTCTGTTTGTCAACTTACTTTGTAGACACACTTTTGCGTTTAAAAAAAAAAAGAAAAAAATATATGTACAAGTAGACTTTTTCATTATATTGCTACCAGTTCCGATCAATTGCGGGTTTTTTCAACGATTATGTTGTTTTGCATATTTATTTTGCATTGAGTTTCATTAGATGTAATTCTATACGTATTTTGTACTGCTTATATTGTTGTGCAGTACGTACTCGTTGTTTGTTACTTTTATTTGCATGGGCAATTTTCAAGATTCTCAATATAATAATAATTTTCTTTAACACAAAAAGTTCATTTTTATATCTATTTTGAGCTAAATAGTATGCTAATTGTCCTCTCGAATAAATTGTATATATATCTTGTCAATTAGTTGACTTGGTATTAACCCCTCAAAATCAGACTAACTACATCATCTCAATTTAACTTGAAGTTAAGGTTGATGGAAATCTGAAATGAGATTGCTGAGGAATCCCGTTTCTATATGTGTTGCCGTGTTGGCAACCTCTCTTAATCCAAGTCACATAGGATCCCTATAATTATATTATCTAAGGGATTTTTTTTATGAGGGAGACATATTTTCACTTAAAAACATTATAATTACATTATCTAACCCCACATGATTAGCATCTAACATTTGTCAACTCCACATTTCTTTAGTCTCTTCAAGTAACTAAACACAACCTTTTTTCAAATTTATCTTACTAAGAAAAGAAGGGTTAGTTATATTGACCTTGTACATAAACGAGAGTGTCTTATCCACTATTTTCACATGTAGTAAAAGCACAATCCTTTATTTGACTTTTAGAGCATGAGCATTGATTTAATAATTTACATCTCACAACTTTTTTTGTTAAACATATGAAAAATTGACACTTACGTGCTACTTGATTCTGATTATTAGAAATGACTTCCAGACATCCCGCCAAACGTACATGTATCGGGAAATTATTAAACAGTCTACATGTGTGGTTTATTCAATGATCTCAGACGCATGACAGACTACTCTGATTGTACAATTTTGTCACGATATAAATGTTATAGTAAAATGCTAAGTTTCATTTTGGAGCCGGATGTATAGTACGCTATGACACTATATGGACCATGTAACGTATATGTAGACTCCACATTCACTCTACATGGACGTCACATGGTCTATATAATGCAATAACGTACCATACATCGAGCGTTAAATCAATTTCAGTAAAATGTTATCCAATTCTTGACGGTGGAACAGTGTAAACCAAATATTACAGTCGTGAATATGATTTGAGTCCATTGAATGTCATTTCATCAAGTCTTGACCATTGGATGGATATATTTGAATATAAAAACTCTTCAATCCACGAAGGGATAGGGGCGGGGGGGCTGTGGAGATAAGGTTTAATAAATCATAATTGTTGGCTATAGCCAATTATATGCCATTGGATATTCCTTTGCCCGCTATGATGCTTCCACGTGTACTCTCTTGCTCTTTACAGCCTCTGAAAATCTCACCGACCACATGTTGTTTTGTTGAGACATATATTAGTCAACATATCTCGTGATGCACGTTTGGATCTCTGTTCTGATTTTCTTCATTTATAAGTTCCTTCTTCTTAATTATAAGTGATTTTTTTGTCGCTAAGATCTCCCATTTATGTTTAGTATGTAGTATAAGAGTAAGTAGCAAATGCGATAATCATCAACAAGATTATAATATATATTGTATTGAAGGTGAAGAATTTTTTTTATTCACGTGTAAAATTATTGTACGTGACGATAAAACAAGTGATGGGTCTGTTCAAATATTTAGCAGCGAAGATTCCTCAGGGAAAATAACTATAAGACATTCGATCTTAATGGAGTTTAAAAGGTTATGGATTCTTTATACACGCAAAAGACATTTCATGAATTTTGTGAAAATGCCACATATTGAAGCTGGAATTGTAATTTATAAGAGTTATTTTTGGCATATGTCATATTTCCGTTTAAAAATAGGAACAAATCGAATGAAAAAATTTATATAATATTCATTGATCCTACGAAATATGTTGGTAAAAATAATTTTCATAAATTATTATTATTATTATTTTTGAAGGGACATTACTTTTGTTTTGATTTTGAAAATAGAGATATATATATTTATATGGTTAAAATTCATAAAGATCTATTGAAATCAATTTAGAATTTATGGTTATCATCAAAACCTTATGAAATTCGTATGAATATCGTCAAATGATGATGGATTTGGTAAAGCACTTAGTGTGTATATTTCTAACTCAAAATTCACAAAAAATAAAGATACAGACACCTCACAAGTATTTAACATGTAAATTAATATGGGTGTCCCTAACTAATTGGGAAAAAAACAGGTACTCCAGACCAATAATTGGGAAAAAAACAGGTACTCCCACATATAGGGTCTTGAATCCTATATGTGAAATTATGATTAGCCTATAGTACTCTTATAGTAGTTGAATTTTTTCACTTAATTTCTTACACTTGAAGCTTTTAGAACATATACTGGGCATGAATCTGACTATCAAGTAAAGCATGTCAACAAAAACATTTGCGCACATACTAAAAAGATCAGGCATTTTTCTCCTCAAAAAAAAAAAAAAAAAAAAGATAAGGCATTTCATGATATTGATAATTGCTGGGAAAAGTGTTAAAAGAAAAAAATATCACATTAATTAGATATATAAATTGAAAAAATAGATTTACATATACTTTATATAAGCAATTAAATTATTACTTAACAACAAGAGAGGTTTGAATAGATATATATATATATATATATTTTTTTTTTGTGGTGATATATAAAAGCCATATCCCAAAGCACATTTTAGTCATTTAGAAGCGTTGGGGAAACACGCACTCTCCATAAGTCGATTGGATGTTGAAAAAAAAAAATTCACAGTAGACTCAATAAAAGTTGTGAAATGCAAAGATGTGATTTAGGCATGTATTTTCTTTTTTTGTTTGAGGAAGAAGAGTGGGTAAAACATCAAGGTGGGCATTGAGAACGTGTGAACAAATACCACTTGCGTTAGAAATAGAATGAAATTAAGTTTATGAAAAATTTGACTAAATATTTTCACGGTGTGAGATTAAATTATACTTTACAATACAATATATTGTAGCAAGATAAAATAGATTTTTTGTAAGTTGATTTATTACGAAAATGTGTGATGAAAATGTCAAAAAAGATTATTGGAATGTATAATTTCATGTGTGGCTGGTAATAAAAGTTGGACTTTTGATTCTAGAGATCAGAATATGTCCATTTGTAAACTTGT
This sequence comes from Nyctanthes arbor-tristis, assembly GCA_963692815.1. Lineage (NCBI taxonomy): Eukaryota > Viridiplantae > Streptophyta > Magnoliopsida > Lamiales > Oleaceae > Nyctanthes > Nyctanthes arbor-tristis. Next base: position 16,180 of record CAVNYN010243469.1, on the reverse strand, counting down.
TTTAATGAGTTTTGATGAGAAGTAAGAGAGAAAATGTGTCTAATTAAATCATAAAGATTCGTATAGTACATGTAAATCTCATAAAATATGTGTATATTATTAGTTTGACTAATTTGTATTTAAAAATAAAATTAATTTTTAATTTATTTATTTGATCCAGACTAGGTTTGCGACTTAGCGTTCTCAGTTCTAAGGTTTCTTTTCTTTTTCTTTTTTTTTTTTTTCCTTAAAAGTTTTAGAATTTCGCAAAGACACTTTTGGGCTTGGTCTTCCATTTGAGCAAGTAGTCTCATTTCTCTAAAAACACATTGCTTATAGCTTATAAGTAAACTTTCAAGCCAAACATGATGTTGAATATTATTCGGATTGGCCAGTTCTTTCCCCAATTTTGACCTACATTTCTATACGCACCTGACTCATATATCCTTGGATGTGGGATGCATTTAACAATTTCTTCCCATTTTCCTTTCTCTCTCTATCTCTATATCCGTGTCCACACAGCAGGAGCTTCCTTTTAACCACAAACAACCGAAACCCGCAAAACGATTCCCCTGTTTCCGATCATGTAAAAGAAACCCATAAAGATCCGATCCATTTTCAATTGAATTCAATTCTCTGCCGTTGATTAGGGATTTTTTTTTGTTGGGTAGGATTATATTTGTGGGTTTTTGCAATAATGACGAGGAGGTGTTCGCATTGCAGTCACAACGGCCACAATTCTCGAACGTGCCCGAATCGAGGAGTGAAGCTTTTTGGTGTCCGATTGACAGATGGGTCGATCCGGAAGAGTGCCAGTATGGGTAACTTGACACATTATATGGGTGGCGCTGGTGGTGGTGGAAGTGGAAGTGGAAGCGGGACCCCGCTAAACGGCGTTGCCCATGATTCTCCAGCCGACACGCCCGACCACCCATCATCTGGTTCTGGCGTCGCTGATGGATATGCCTCCGAGGACTTCGTAGCCGGGTCGTCTTCTAGCCGTGAGAGGAAGAAAGGTTTCGACTTTCAACCATCAAGAATATATGAATTACTTTATCTCTCTGTGTGCGTTTTCTTTGAATATGTGGACGTGTATTCTTTATGTGATTGGGTGGGTGCTATGTTTTATGTCTGAATTGGTATATGGGCGTATTCATTCCAGTTACTTGATGTTTATTGATTGTATTGAAGTTTGGATCTAGTAAATTTTGGGATCTGTGGTAATTTGGGGAATAAAATTTTAGCACAAAATGGGGAGTTGAGGGTGCAAATTCATCTCTGTTTCTGTGTGTGGGATCATATGTTGAAATTGCTGGGACAAGAAATAGATGAATTCCTCTTTAGCCATGTATGTATCTACAAAATGATGTTTCTCTTAATGGCTGCTTAAAGGTCTTTGTACATTTGTACATCAGGTATAAAAAGTTGATCTCAATGTGTGATTGGTTTGTTGGCAATTTAGCAAAGAAATCCAGTAATTATGTTTTTTTCCCCATTGATTCTCCTGGGTTACTCACAGAGGTGAAAAAGTATAAGATATAATAAAGTATTTGGGATTTTACAAGCTTTTGTAGAGTTGGGGAATATAGGGATGTTAAACATGTTATAATGGTTATCAAGAGGTACCGTCTCTTTCAAGGCCAAAATGCATCTAGAAAGTGATTAGAAAGATTGAGGATCAAGTTTGTTTCTTGCGTATTTTAACTTGTTACCAGGCAGATACCAGTATATATTGGAGTAATGAGGGAAAAACAGAGAAACTGCAACATCGTTTTGTCTGTTTTAAACTTATGATGACCTAAATTAAAATTTGAAACTATTTGTATGCAAAGAGGAATCAAGAATTAACTGAGATTGGTTGTATCGGGAGTTTGTTATAGATACACTGCCATCTCCTGAATGCTGTTTTCCATATGATTATTTTGCAATACCCCTTAATTGATTTTCTTGCTTGAAGTATTGTATACCCTTTTTTTTCTTTTTTTTTTTTTTTTGTGATGAATGCATTACCTCCGTTCAACACGCCATCGTTTTGAGTATTGGTTTATTTGTCATTAAAGATGCTTGTAATTTCTATTTATTTATCATATCTACTTTTTTAAATTTGTGTTTGTATGCTTCAGCTTTGAACTTTAAAATGGTCATTTGTTTGATTGCAGGCGTTCCATGGACTGAAGAAGAGCATAGGATGTTTCTTCTTGGTTTGCAAAAGCTTGGTAAAGGCGACTGGCGTGGAATTGCTCGGAACTATGTGATATCTAGAACCCCTACTCAGGTGGCCAGCCATGCCCAGAAATACTTCATCAGGCAAAGCAACATATCCAGGAGAAGAAGACGCTCTAGTCTCTTTGACATTGTGGCAGATGAAGTAAGTGTTTCTCTTTTGATTGAATAATAATAATTGTAGTAGTAGTAGTAGAGGATGGTACCTTAACATTTATAACATCTTTGGTAGGAAGTATTGGAAATTGTTGCACCTTAAGGAGCAAGAATGAGCCAAACTAAAATATGATCTTGAGAAGTTGGAGTGTCTTTACGTTATCAACATGACATGAAATATTGCATTTTAGGTTATTAACATTTTTGGAAGACTAACTAATTTCTATTTTTCTCTTGTGATAATTTCAGTCTGTTGACAATTCCGTGGTATCAAGAGATTTTTTCTCCGTAGACCCCCCTCCTGCACAAGTGGAGACGCAGAGTGGCAACCCATTTCCACCTCCTCCAGTGGATGAAGAATGTGAATCAATGGAATCCGCTAACTCCAATGATGGGGATGCCATGCTTCCAAAACCTGAGGGTGCACAATACCCTTACCCTGTTGTATATCCTGCTTATGTTGCTCCTTTCTTCCCATTGTCCATCCCTTTCTGGCCAGGGTACAATCAGGAGGCCGTAAAAGGAGAAACTCATGAAGTGCTGAAGCCAACAGCTGTCCACTCGAAGGCACCAATAAATGTAGATGAGCTTGTTGGCATGTCAAAACTAAGCTTAGGGGAATCCCTTGGCGATTCAGGGCCGTCTTCTCTCTCTCTAAAACTTGTGGAAGGCTCTACAAGGCCATCCGCGTTCCATGCTAATCCGGGTTCTGGAAGTTCAGGAATGAGCTCTAGCCACAGCCCAATTCGGGCTGTCTAGAGAATATTTGCTGACGGTATGTCTTCATTTGGTGGGTACCGGTGAACTCTCAACACCATTTGTTAATAGAAGAAGTTAGCGTTTAGGATGAGTTTGGAGTAAGTAATAGCTTTATCTATATTAGATTTTAATAAAATTTATGTTGGGAGATGAATGATTCACTCAGTTTGAGTGTCTTACCTTGTAGACAACAAAATTCCTTGTCCTAAATTATTTGAATCTTTGTCAACATTCGCATCACCGGAATGGCTTTTTTCAAGCTTAATTTTTCTTTTTTGGCCCCCCTGGGAGTCTACTTGACTAGGCAGATATTACCTCTGTTGATGTTGAAGATTCACCTCCAATGTCGTCGTACTTTTACTTTTGCGATTACTTTGTGAGCAATTTGTCTAAAATTTACAATTAGAGGCGGCTAATTTGAGAGAATTTTCTTGCTAACAAAGGAAGCACGCGTGACCCTTCACGTTCTCTGAGGAATGTCGTCAAATCAAAGTTAAGGACAGGCAGGGTTCCCCAAAAAGACTTGTTTGACTTGCTTCTTTATTATTCGTCTTGGCTTTGGATAAATGCATATTCATACAAAAATAAGACCAAAAAATGGTCAAAGTTTTAAAAACTCACATTCTAGGTGCCTTCCTTTGGTGTTTGGATCGCTTGGTCAAAGCTAATATATATGAGAAAGGTGTAGATTTTTATGTCGAAATGGCTGCTGACCTATTGTCTAACGACTTTTTCTATTGAGTTATATTAGACGTCGTGTTTGAAGCCTGACTGTCAATAGAAAACAGTCACGTCATCTTCATTGTCCAAGACTCTAGGTAAGCAGCTCAATAAACGTGGATGGAATGCCCGTCAAATAATAACTGTTAAAAGGAAAAAAAAAAAAAAGGCCCAAGAATTGTTCAGGTCTCGAGATATGTAATGAGTTGAGTTTCAATTTTAAAAAAAATAAAAAGGAATGTTATATATATATATATATATATATTTATTTATATAACAATTCAAGAATTACAAGAACAGATGTGTTTACAATTGTACAACAGTGCAGGTGAGGAAATTGGAGGAAATGTCCATTTTTGAGCTTGCCTTTGGAAAAATGGCCAAATATTTTGATGTTTGCACTCATGGCCAAATTTTAGATTTTTAGACAGAATTACCCTTGCATTTTCTTTACAATTACAAAATGACATTGATTATTAGATGGACAGAAATACCCCTATTTAATATAGCAAATTACATTAATGTACCATTCGCTTTTAGATCTGAATTCAAAATCTTGAACCCTAATCCATTCCCCTGTTCAAATCGATGCTCTAAATAATCTCCGACATCTCTTGCTGCAACACCACCACCGCCTGAAGGAATAATCATCATCGGGCCGCCACACTATAATTGGAAGAATTGCTACCAGCTAAAAGAAACTGATGGTAATAACCCATCTATATCTTTTTCTTGTTCGCAGAAGATGATCGATAGTTGCAGCCCCGAATCACGATTTCTACCCAGGTAAATAAAGGTTGAAGCCCCAAGCCACGTTTCTACTCAGGTAAATAAAGGTTGGCTGATTTTATTGAGAGAGATGGATTTGGATGAGAGACCAAGAGGCTGGAAACTAGAGGAAGATTGGTGTTGCAGAGTGCAGACTCCGTAGGAAAATTTCCAAGAAAAAATTTTGAAGATCTTTTTGCATCAGACATCCAATTCTTTAAACAAATATTCTATGAACTTCATCTTCTTTCTTTTGGATGTATTTCTAGCTTTTTTTTTTTTTTTTTTTTTTTTTTGGGATGTTTACATAAGTAATATGTATTATGATTATAGAGGAGAAATATATTTATGATTCGTGAAAGATAACAATCATGTCAAATCTGAAAGTTGTAAGATTTTTTTTTTTTTGGCTTATTCCTAATGGAGATTTCTCAAAATTTTCTCTCTTTTCTACTTCTATTTATTTCTAATTTTCTGTTTATTTAACAAATTATTTCTAGTTCTATACTTCTATTCATTTTCCTAATTTTTATTGCAAAAACTTGAAAAGTTGAAGAAAAAATCTACACTTTTATTTCTGATCAAATGTATAATTAATGATTCTCTGTCTCTCGACCAATGATTTTCCAATTTTAACAACAATGCTTCCATTGTTTAATTTTTGCAAAGAAAACTAAATTTATAAGAAACCTACATTCATGTAGATGATCAACTCTAGAAGTAGAAGTTTTATAAATCATTGAAATTTAGTTTTTAAAAAAAAAAATCTACAACTAGAAGAAATCTATATTGATATTTATAATAGAATTATACATTTAGCAATTTCAAATCTATTTGATGATTATGACACTAAAATTTCATTCTCTAGAAAAAAGAAAAAAATATCTATCTACAATTAAAATTTCGAGCTCGTTTGGTTAGATTTATAAAGTTAATTTTTAAAGGGAATTTATAATTAGTGAAAATGAGTGGTGGAGATTTAATTGAAGTTTGAAATGTGTGGTAATTATTGAGTAGTTGTCAAATCAACAGTCAAATCGTGGTAGATAAATTTATAAATGGAAAAAATAAAACATTCCAAACAAGTCCTTCATTTAGTGGAATGTAAAATTCTACACTTTAGCTCTTCTTGAGTCTTCTTAAGTGAAAGATTTTGTCATCTTGATGACACAACCCGTCAGATTTTAGTTGACAAAATCTAAATTTTCAAAATAAATTCTACATTTTGTATTGGGATTATACATTTTACAAATTCTATAGTTCTCTATATGATCAAACGTAGAATCATATAATCAAATATCAAATTATACATTTTAAAAAATTCTACAGCTCTATATATAATCAAATGCAGCTCTATATATAATCAAATGTGGAATTATACAACTTCTTCCCAATTTGGCAATATGTATTAGAGGTATAAATTTCAGTTAATAAAATATACAATTAAAAGAAATCTATATTTATGTCTATTGACAAATGTAAAATTCTATGATCTGTAATCGATTAAAAGAAAAATGTCAAACACGTTCACTTGTCGGGTACATCATCCTTCATTCAATTTAATTGATATAGTAATATTAACTTTTAAAAAGAAGTGAAAAACAAAAATGCTGTTAACATGTTCTATATATTGAATAATAGAATTTCCTTTTTTAAGTTATCTAACATCTCCTATAACTCAGCAGTTCTGGAGAGCAAAATAGAACGGTAACATTTCCCCATTTTTTTCTCATTTTTGACTGTCCCTTTTTGTTATTTCTTCAACTAGCAGTTAATAGCAATTTTGAGTTAATTTCCTTGTTGGCAAATTGTATATGCATTGCAGATGAGTTGAGAATTTTATGTTCAGATGCGGTTTAGGGCACAGGTGGTTGGACAACGTTCTTGACAACTTTGATGACTGGCAACTGCAAAAGTTCAATAGCAGCACATTTGCCCATTGTAACATTTAAGGGACTGCAACCTGCAATTTTCAACACAGCTTTTTCATGAATTCATACTACGCAAGATACAGTGCAACAAAAATTTGGGGTTTTCTTGAAATCTTTAATATTGATATACTCAGATGAGTGAAGTTATTTTATTCGATTTTATTTTACACAGTCCATGTGAAATCAAGCTTGGATACAAAAAAATCATACTTTTGTAGTTAAGATAAAATTATGATTTTAATATTAAATTAAATATACAAAGAAAGAAGGAATATATGTTCTGTATTTATATAATTTTTTCATACAATAGCTGTTGATTAACGGGGGCCCTGACACTCCTTTTGCCCCAAACATTAGTGAGGGAATATGACAGCATCTAATGTTCAAGTGGAAGAAGTAAGTAATGGTAACAATTTTGGTTTTGATGTTGGTACAGAATTCGTTCCAGAAATGATGATAGGGGTTGTGATGAAGCCAAATCATTTGCAGAAAGGATAAGTGACTGCGATGATGATGGTGGCACACCAGGAGAGTTACCTAATAAGCTTGATGATGCTCATGCAGCTAACAATCTGAAAAGAGCGACAAGCTTTACGACAAAACAGAAGTTCATGACATTACAAGTATTGCAAGCCCGCTAAAGAGAAAGGCAACCAAAAGTTCATATCAACGAACTCCTTACACAACATAGCATACTCAGAAGAGAGCCTAATGGAAGATTATGTTAACTTGTTATGGCGATAGCATGTTCCCACATCTTTGTCCTAATGCTAACCCCTTTGATCCCTTCGATATGGCTTATTTTGTCCAGTCTTTTGTGCTTGTACATTTTGCTGTGGGATGCACCTCTAAATATATTATGTAAATTATGTATACGTTAATGATGGTAGGGGATCAATATTGCAAGTTAAACATGTTGCACCCATTATTGGAAGAATTCCACTAATTGTAATGTTACATTTTTCTTTAGCTCGAGCGTATTATTCTACTTTATGTGATGCGTCTAGGATTCTATGCTATAAAAAAAAAATCAAATCGGTTGTTGGAAAAATTCAACTTTTACGTAAATTCTACAATTCTATATAACTTAAATGAACTATTCTACAGTTAGTGTTACCACTTTAAGTTTAAGGACATCACATGGGTTGCTGCAAAAATTCTACATTTAAGTAAATTCTTCAATTCTATATAACATAAATGTAGAATCATACAATTACAAGTTACTTTAACCCTTTAAGCTTAAATGCATTTTATCAGTTGCTGGAAAAATTCTATATATATGTACAATTCGGTATAACCTAAATCTAGTATTCTACAATTACGAGTTATTTTAAATTTAATGACATCACTTGGGTTGCTGAAAAAATTCTATATTTAAGTAAATTCTACAATTCGTCGTAATATAAATATAGAATAATACAATAAAGAGTTACTTTAACCCTTTAAGCTTAAACACATATCGTCGGTTCCTAAAAAAATTCTACATTTAACAAATTATACAATTCGGTATAATATAAATATAGTATTCTACAATTACGAGTTACTTTAAACTTAATGACATTACGTGGGTTGCTAGAAAATTCTATATTTAAGTAAATTCTACAATTCATCATATCATAAATGTAGAATAATACAATAACGAATTACTTTAACCCTTTAAGCTAAACACATATCATCGGTTGCTAAAACAATTCTATATTTAACTAAATTCTATAATTCGGTAAATATATTATTCTACAATTACGAGTTACTTTAAGCTTAATGAAATCACTTGGGTTGCTAGAAAAATTCTACATTTACGTACATTCTACAATTCGTCATAACATAAATATAGAATTGTACAATTACGAGTTATTTTAACCCTTTTAAGTTTAAACACATCTCATCGCTTACTGGATAAATTCTACATTTAAGTGACTTCTACAATTCGATATAACCTCAATGTAGTATTACACAGTTATGAGTTATTTTGTCACTTCAAACTTAAACATCATCTCATCAGTTGTTGAAAAAATTCTATATTTGATTAAATTCTATATTTTTCTAAATGTAATATTCTACAACTACGGGTTACTTTGCCACTTTAAACTTTAAGACATCGCAACGATTGCTAGAAAAATTCTATGTTTATGGAACAAATTTCTTGACGTTGGGTGCCAATGCAGGAGATGGGTTTAATGATTTGCTAGTTTCTCTTGTATCCCTCAAATCCTGAATGTCTATTGTGTAATTGTTTTCTCCAACCATAAATATCCATTGTGTAAAACAAAATACGCATTGTGTCTTTTAATTTACTCATTCACATCTTTTAATTTGGGCCATTGATATGGGTGTACTACACAAAATCACAACTATCAAATTATTTTTGTCATTTTTGCAAGAATGGTGTATGTGTAATTTTATCCAATAAAATTGTTACTTTTCCAAAGCTTTAATTACTTTGCTATTTTTCTATAACCATCTCCAAAACTAATCTATTTCTCCAATTGTTCTAGTTAGCTCACATATGCAGCCTTAAGGGTTATGATTGGACTTACTTACATGGTCGCTTTTGGGTTAATTTCATTCATGACCATATATGGCTGCCCTCTATGTTTAACAGTCATGTTAGCAATTGACGTTAGTTAATGTGATAGAAAAAAAAGGTTAATTTCACATATCGTTCCCAACCTTTAGTGTTAGTATCGACTCGGTCTCTAACTTTTTTTTAACGCGCTGAGTCCCCAACTTTTCATTAAGCTGCCCTTTTGACACTTTCCGTCAACTTTTCCGTTAAATCATCGACCGAATTACCATTATGCCCCTTATATTTTTAAATTAAAAATAAAAAGTTTTAAAATATGAAAAAATAATATAAAATAAAATAAAAATAAAAAAAAAAGAAAAGAAAAAATGGGGGTGGTCACCCCATTTTATTTTATATTATTTTTTAATTTGAGTGAAAATTAAATTTGGAACATTAAATCAAATGATATAATATTAAGTAGCACAACTGGTATTGAAGTACCAGTTTAAGTGATAACATATATATATAGCATGACACTACATAAAAAGATTTCTGTAGATTTTGAAAAGAGACTCATATAACATTGTTATAAATTAAACCGTACAAGAATAATCAATAAGATTTCATTTATTATTATCGAATTAACTAAGAGCTTGTTTGATTCTTATTATGAGATTAAATTATAATGAGAAATTATAATGAGTTGAAATGAGTGGTGGCGATTTAATTGAAATTTGAAATGTGCGGTGATTGTTGAGCAGTTGTCAAACTAACAATCAAATCAGTGGTAAGTGAAATTATAGTGAGAAGAAATAATAGGTTTCAAACAAGCTCTAATTACATGATCCCTCATCCCAATGTGATATATATCTTCAATGCAATTTTGTAATTATACAATATATATATATATATATATATATATATGTGGAAAATTTTATTTTGCCCACAAATATATATTATTATGTATGTACGTAATACATGACACACATCTAGGCTATAAATGTAAAATGTTTGTCACTTATATGTTATACACATATACACACATTTATAATAACATGTATGAGTGTATGTAAAATAAAATTATTAATATATATATATATATATATATATAAAACTACGTGATCCCTACTACGCAATGTTGACTTTTCTACCCTTTTTGTTTAGCAAAATCATTTAAGTCAAACAAAACTAATTAAGGACAGAAATATAAACCATTTCCCTTTCTTAAAAAATATGTTTACTCTTACCGGATTGCTTCTAGTATAATAATTATTTTATAATAATAATTTAAAAAGAATTGTATCTCTATGTTAAAAAAAAAAAAAAAAATCCAAGGTATAACAGGACCAGAAGGGTGTATCTAGTGGTCTTACCGTGGTTGGATAGAAAAATTTTTCCCCATCTACAAAAATTCATCATTCAAAAGCTCCGACCAATGGAAAATCTTCTTACCGTCATTGGATAAAAATTCGAAACTCCGACCAACAGGAAATCTAATTGGGACACGTTAATCACATTTATAGCAAGTGTCGGGGCCCTACGGAAAAGCAGCCAGGCGGTCAATATGAGTGCACCTTGAATGCTTGTGGTATATGTATCCACCTTCTAAAACAGTAAATCGAACGAATTTTTATTGGAAAACTCGAAGTTAGTTGGATATAGCTATATAAATACACACAGACAGATCCTGTTTTTTCTTGCCCATTCCCTGGCGATCACTATCTCGTAAAATTGTCACGAAATTTAAGAAAACTCTAGCATTATTGTTGCAGTTTATAAGTGCTGCGAATTTTGGGATTTTGTTTTGTGGGTTTGTTGGCGTTTTATTGAAGAAATGGAGAGAGTGGATTATCTTGCGGATGAGAGGAAGAAGGCCCAGTTCGATGTCGAGGAGATGAAAATTATTTGGGCTGGCTCTCGCCACGCATTTGAGGTTTCCGACCGAATTTCGAAGCTCGTTGCAAATGATCCTGTAATTCACTGATCTCATTCTTTTCTGATTGAATTGTTTATGGATTCTGTTTGCGTGCGTGTGTGTGTGTGTGTGTTGGACGGTGACTTTCGTCAATTAGGGTTCTCCAATTTTAATCTCGTGGAATGGATTCTGTGCGAGTGATTAGTTTTGGAATGTTTATTTCACTAGCATTTGATAGAAAAGTGGAATATTCTCATGCTTCTTTCTTAGTTTGATTCAATTTATAGTAGTTGATTTATAAAGAGAAATTATAAAGAGGTGAAATGAGTGGCGTAGATTTAATAGAACTATAGAAGTTTGAAATTGTGATTATAAATGAGTAGTTGTCTAGTCAAATCAGTAGTAGGTGGGATTATAATGTATTTTGATAAAGAGGATCAAAGGGCTCACAGGCTCTTTTTGACACATTTAGTGGATTGACGTGTATTTGCTCTGCAGTTTCAGAAAGTTTGCAGATTCTGTCTCAATTAAATATTCATTCATTTTCACGTGTATGCCTAAATAGTATTAATATTTCTTAGAGAAGAGTCAATTTGTGGAGGAGTGTGTTTAGCTTTTGCTGCTTCTTGACAAGCCAATATTCTTTATGCTGATTTGAGCCACTATTCTGATTTGGAATTTACTTGGGGATTTGGAAGACTGGTTTCTAATTGAGGTCACTTGTTGGGTAATTCCTTGTTCTTCATAAGTTTTTATTATTAAGATAAACAAAATTTAAGAAGAAACTTTTTTTTTTTTTCTTTCCTTCAATTTTAACAAATTTATTTATTTATTCTTTTTTGCAAAAACACATTTATGATCTAGTAAGTAAATACTACTTTGATCAGGAAGCTTGTCTGAGTACTCTGCTGCTCAGAGTACTCCCACTGTCTCAGCATTTCATCTTCAAGGGAATTGTGTGATGCTTTGGATGGATGGATGGATGGGTGTGGACATGGTGATGGACTTGCGTATGGGATAATTATAAATTCATTGATTGATTTACGGAATAATTTGGCTGAAAAATTTCGAACCACGATTTTTGAGTAATACAAGAAATCTAAACTGGTTGAGAATGAATAGGATCTCAATTAACCGTGGAGATTCAAATCCATTCAGATGTTCAACACTGTTGATGAGATTGTCTGAATTGCGCATATCTCAAGGGCATTTAACAAAGTGAGATGTGATTATTTGATTTGAACTTTGAATTGAGAGTTATTTGCAAAGGAAAACTAGTGCTAAAACGTTCATTATTTCTTATGCTCTTACTTATGCCGAAGAGAAGCTGCAGAATTTTGAGAAGATAATTCTGAATTTATTCTTTTCCTGGAATTTTATTTGTAACAATGTCTTATTATGGGATCTAGGCCTTTCGAAAGGATGACAGGACTCTGCTCCCAAGGAAAGAATTGTTCAAAAACACTCTTAGGAAGGCAGCTTATGCGTGGAAACGGATTGTTGAACTTCGACTATCAGGCAAACCTTTTACTTAGCTATTTATGTTATTTCAATTCTTATATTGATGAATCTTTTATCCATACTACCGTCTTTCATCTCGTGACTTCACTATATTAATTATTGCAGAAGAAGAGGCCTCTAAGTTAAGGTTTTATGTGGATGAACCTGCTTTTACTGATCTTCATTGGGTAACCGTTTTATCTTGTGATTTCTATGTTTTCATATTTATTGCGCAGCTAGCATATTGTCGCTGATCATTTTTCCGCTTAACAAGCCAATTGATTACTGTAGTTCAATTTAGCTAATCGTTAGTGCAAAGATGTTCTCTTCGTTTCTTGGTGCTCGGAATCTGAAAATAATATGCTGTGAAAAAATTTTTCACGAGTCAGTTTCTCTCTCAAAATACAGAAAATATCAAATTTTATTTTCTGTTCCAACTTTGTGCATTTGCTTTCTAAAAATGTTTTTTGACAGATTGGTAAGCAAACACATATTTTTACCATCTAATGGATGGCAATCATGTATCGAAATAAGAGCATAATCTGTAAATTTCTTTAGAGACCTCTCTTCTTTAATTCAATCCTTGATGAGTTCCTCCGTCACTTTATAGGGCTTCCATCTGATATAAATGGCTCCATTGCTGTGACTATCTTGCTCTTTTCTGGTATGTAGGGAATGTTCATACCTGCCATAAAGGGACAGGGCACTGATGAGCAGCAGAAAAAGTGGTTGCCCTTGGCCTATAAGATGCAAATAATTGGCTGCTATGCACAAACTGAACTTGGTCACGGCTCCAACGTACAAGGTCTTGAAACCAAGGCAACATTTGACCCTAAGACTGATGAATTTGTAATTCATAGTCCAACTTTGACTTCAAGCAAAGTAAGTAATGTGGGCACCATATGGCATATCTCATGTTTCATTATCTTGTTGAAGATTGGAGAATGTGGGCACCATATGGCATATCTCATGTTTCATTATCTTGTTGAAGATTGGAGAGATTGTCTGTCAACTGGATATTGGTGACTTTATTAATTTAAAGTTGTTTCTTATTTATTTCTATTTCTGATACATTGTTTTTGACTTTTGAAGTCAGCCGTGTATGGTTCAATATAGTTATGATTCTGTGGTTCTATTGATTATTTTTCTCAAAACTGGTCCTTATTGTGTGTTTTATTTTGTGAATAGTGGTGGCCTGGTGGATTAGGTAAAGTGTCCACCCATGCTGTTGTTTATGCGCGCCTCATTACGGATGGTGAAGACCATGGGGTTCATGGTAAGAATATATAACTTCTCTTGACGTTGATGTCCAAGTTTCTTCCTGGACTTTCCAGTCTAAAGTAACCATTATGTTTTAGGCTTCATTGTCCCACTACGGAACCTGGAGAACCATACTCCTCTTCCAGGAATAACTCTTGGTGATATTGGAACAAAATTTGGAAATGGGGCGTACAACACCATGGACAATGGTGTGTTAAGATTTGATCATGTACGCATTCCGAGAGACCAAATGTTGATGAGGTTTGTCATTGTTTGAGTATACCGATTCCTCCCTTTCTTCTTCCTTTTATTTTCAGTTGGCTTAATAAATTTACACCTTTTTCCACTATGAATTAACTGTCATTATCTTTTCCATTTAAGATAGCATATGAATATGGTTGATCCACTTTTGTGGACTTGAGATGAGTTGGTTCTCAAGGAATAAATTGATGAATTTACACATTTTTCACTATGAATTAACTGTCATTATCTTTTCCATTTAAGATAGCATATGAATATGTTTGATGCTACTTTTGTGGGCTTGTAGGAAATCAATAATGTCCAAAGTGACATATCTCTTTCCCCTTTATTAGGTCTTAGGTGTTGATTTCCTTAAAAAAAAATTTGGTGTGAGTGTGTGCAAATAAGATTGCAGATTTTTACTTATCGAGTTGAGAATTTGAGACACCTATATTTTAGACATCCCTATTTTTGAAGGCAAAGGTGGAATCACTTTTGACATTATTCATGAATTGGAGAATCTGTTGGAATCACTTTTTGCCAAATTAAGGGGTTTTATTTGGTTTTTATGTTTTAAGGATCAATTTTTTAAAAGTGAATCTTTGGAGAATGTGCAAATTGATATTTCAGTATTTTTACTTAATTAATATCCAAACTAACAGAAAAGTTAGTTTGTAATAAAAGTTGGATTCAACTTTTGCTTGACTGAACTAAATCTGTAATTAAGATTCATTCTCCCAGAAGCCTCTTGAGCATCTGCGACAATGAAGCCTCTTGAGCATCTGCTTCAATTCTTAATTAATAAATTTATTATCAGTTAGATTAACTTTTGCATGTGTATTTCATTAGAAAATACGAATATCTAGAACTCACGTTTCCTTCGGAACGCCATAGGGTTTCACAGGTCACCAGGGAAGGAAAATATAAGCAATCTGATGTTCCGCGACAGTTGGTTTATGGGACTATGGTATATGTGCGACAAACAATTGTAGCCGATGCATCTTGTGCTTTGTCACGAGCTGTTTGTATTGCTACTAGGTATAGTGCTATACGTAGGCAATTTGGATCACAGAATGGTGGACCTGAAACTCAGGTATTGTAGAGTGCTTTCTCATGCCTAAATGTTGAATAATTTTCATGATAGTGTGAACTAGTTTGAAATGTATCCTTTGCGTGCTTTTTCTTTTCACTGATTACTGACAAGTTACGATCTTACTTTAGAACAGTTGTTTCATTAATTGGTCTAAGAGTCAATTTTCATGTCAATTATTTTCACTCATTACCTGCTCTCTGCTGTTATATTTTAAAAATTAGCAAGTGGGGATTCTCTCTTTCATAGCTAACGATATCGCAGTGAATCTATTTGATTTTATGTTCAACACGTTGCAAACCTGACATTGAGAAATTAAGGCAAACAAAAACTTGACAATTTATAATTTTATCTGTCTATTCTAGAATTGAGATTCTATCATTACTTAGAAGAACTTAACAATGACATTTCCATGAAGAGAGATCTTAATACTGAGCAAAGCAGTAAAGAATTATCAATTAACAGTATGACACGTCTTATCATTTGCAGAATCATATTTGGTTCTGGCACTTCTTAATGTTTTTCCCCTCTGTTGTTGTGCAGCTGCATTATGCTGTACGTTGCGTATTAAGCGCCTTGAGCACATTTAGTTGGTTAAATTACATCATTGTGTTGCATGTAAATTTATTTTCCCTATTGTTTCATGGAAACCTGTTCACTGGAAGAAGCAATAAGTATACAAACTGTCAACAAAACAGTAACGACAGTTTGTTCGTTGTGCCTTCTGATCGTTGGGTTCCTTTTATACAAAATTGTGATACTGTATGGTTGCCAGACAGCTGAATTTTAGTGTTCAGTTTACCTGAAAGAATTTCTGCATGAATTCATCAATTTTGTGGATTCCATCTGCGATTCTGCATTTGGTAACAAATTACCATTTGTATATGTGATGGGTCCTGTGGCAGTGAAAATCAGTATTATGGTTCCTTTGACAAGTGTATGTTATGACTGAATGCTTTAGAATTTTGGTGCTTCTGCAAAATTTTCACAGCATGCTTCTTGTATTTCATTCTGGTTTGTAATTATGCAATGTATACCTTGGAGGTTAATTTAAATTGAAGTTACTTATTAATCCCTGTTGGCACCTTTCTGGTTTACAGGTCATTGACTATAAAACTCAGCAGAGTAGGCTC